>CAIGRB010016997.1:9257-21196 GCA_903798255.1 Fraxinus quadrangulata | reverse complement strand
GGACGCTGCCCCGTTTATTACCCTTTTTTTTTAATTCAGCTTTTAATATAGGTATTTAATTAAAAATAGATTAGTGGCCAAATTTATATCCTAAAAGACAAATTATGTTAACAAAAGTATATTCCATCTAAAATTAATTTGTAAAAATTAAAACTAAATGTAACGGGGACTGGGTGCCCATTACCCGTCCCCGCCCTAAACCCACCCCAGGTTGAAATTCCTCGTCCCAATACCCGATTAAGCGGGTTATCCCCGCCCCGTTCGGGATGGGGCCCCGCGGGTATCGGGTTTGTCGAGTTTTTTAGCCATCCCTACCTATGACAAGGCTAAAAGGTGCTGGGTGAGGCTCTTAAAGCATATGTCAAGATGAAACCTATAACAAGGCTGAAAGGTGCTGGGTGAGGTCCTAAAAGCATATGTCGAGCTGAAGCCTTCCAAGTAGCGTGCTCTAATGATTTTGAAGGGCATGTTGATTCCCATAAAAAAGGTAGGTGGTGTGGCAATTTCCTAAGCTCGAGCTACGTGCGCATTTAATGCGCAATGATGACGATATTTTACACCGATAGGGCCTACGCGAGTTCACGGTGTGTGTTCAACACGAGTTCATCTGGAACCTTGGTTTGAATTTCTAGTAAGTGCCCTTTGGTATTAACATGACAGGTAGGACAACAAATGGATGGCCCAGATTAAAGTGGAGAAATATCCAACTGTGGGAGTTCGTTCATTACGTACATATGGAGGCCATGGGGGCCATCATAGTGCATGGATGATGCCAGAGGGTCCCATAGATTATAGTATAAGGTGGGGGGCTTCTTTGTGGCCCACAGATATTAAGGAGGATGAGTTGGAAAAGTTTAGGAAGAGATTTAGGATCCCCAACAACATTGAAATGTTTGTGCCGACCCCTGATGAGAGGTCTTGTTTCCCTAGAGAGGGGTGCGTGGCAGTTAGTGAGGCCATCTTAGGCGGAGGGATAAAGCTATCCTTAGACCCGTTCTTTAGGTTTATCCTTAAGTACTACAATTTAGCCCCTACCCATCTACTGCTAAATGCATGGAGCCAATTAGCAGGGGCCTTTCTTCTTTGGAAGAAGGTCACTCTTGGCGAGGATATGTCCCCACATGTTTTTCAAACCCTTTTTTAGCCCCGAGCGTCTAGTGAGGGGGAGTGATTACAAATGGTGGTACTGCATGAACCCTTGGGGTCTGCATTCTCCTTTAATCTGGGGGACCCTAATCTCCATCAAGAATTGGAAGTCATCTTGGTTCTGGATTAGGGGTCGCTGGCAGACGATGAAAAGAGATGTGGTCCTAGAGATCACCGAGCCGACCCAATACCACGAGTATAGTGAGTCGAGCCCTTTTTCTAATGTGGTGTTCCTTTTTTGTGTTTTATTCCCATTTGTTTCATATCTAATGCTAACCTTGTGCAGCTGCAGTTTACCAATTCGAGCTCGAGCCATCTGAGTGGGCCATCATCAAGGCGATATGGGAGCTGCCTTTGGAGAAAAGGTATTTCAAGAAAGTTATTGGCAAGTAGAACCTCTTCATTACACACTAACTGATGGCCACCAAAGGTAAAACAGGGTGGTTCGCTCATTTACTCGTCGACTATTTTTTCCTACAGTTCTCTTAAACGTTTCTTCTTTTTGTAGGGCAACATGACAAAAAAGAGTACATGAAGCCGAGCCTGCTCCAACTGAGGAATTTAGGGGAAACACAGAAGAAGAAACCCTTTAGTACCGGCTCATCCTTCTACAAGAATTAACGAGATGAGCTAGCTCGTCTCTCAAAGATGAACCATCCGCCCCTCCCAACAAAGAAGGAAAACGAGGTTGAGACTCCACTGGAAAAGCCCCATAAGAGGAAGTTAGTATTATCAAATAACACTGGGCTCGACCCTCCTCCCAAGTGCCAGACAACCATTGAAGAGTCACTCGACGACCCTCCTCCCAAGTGCTAGACATCCATAAAGATTGTAGAGGCGGATGAGCCGATTGACGAGGGGGCCAGTTTGGTGAGAAAGAAAAAGGGGAAGGAGGTGAGGAATGTCCCCTCTGAAGGAAAAGACTAAAACTTATTGAGTGAGAGGTTGGACAAAATTGCCCCTACAGTTATGGAGATGTTGCCTACTGAGGTCCAGGGGGCTGCGAGGATTCAACATAAGTATTGGACTGATGAGTATGCCTCATATGCTGAGACCTATAATGCGGTCAACATGGTGGAAGCCGGGCTCGCCCTGCAGGCTCGTTCTCGGGGCTTCTTTCTAAATGCCCAAATGAAAGCGAGGCGACTGCAGGGCCTCAATAAAGAGTATATCCAAAGGGCCCAGGATGCTAAAACTGCCATGTCTAAAGCCAAGGCTGAGGCATCTTCTGCCAATGAGACCATTGAGGCCTCCAAGTTGAAGCAAGCCGAGGCAGAGTCGAATGTGAAAGTGCTTTCGAAGGAAAATGAAGAACTGAGGAAGGAAACTCATCTTTGCAAAGTTGAGGTAAATGCTCTGACGAAGCGAATGGAGAACTCTGATAATCTTCAAAAGATTGCTTCGTCAGCCTTGGAGGCTGTAAATAAGGAAATGGTGGAATTATGTTAGCGAGCTTACTGTCGAGGCCTCTCGTTTGGGTGAACAGTTGAAATGGACGGAGAGGCAGCAGTGAACGAGTATGTCACCCACTTCCACGAGACGGTTGAATATGATAGGCTCAATATACACTGGAGGAGGGTCATCTATAATGAAGTTTTGGAAAGGTTGGTCGAATTACACCCTTAGCTGGAGCTATATTTGTTGAAAGATGAGTTTTTGGTGGATGAACCCTCAACCCCAGCCAATGAAGGAAGGAAATCAGCAAAAGTGGAAGCCCCGGGGAAGCCTCAGCAAGATGATGTCGTTTGCTTAGATTAGGTTCCTTTGTAGGATTTTAGTAACCTCATCTCTTATAATGAATTTAATTTCGTTTTTAATTCGAATAGCTTGATTTTTTGTAACCTCGTCCCTATTCAGGGGCTCGAAATAACTTAACTTTCGTATAACCTCTTAATGGGCTCACCACGATTTAACCAATTGTTGGCTTCAGACATCAATAGTTAAGTTTCATGGGCTCACCATAATTAACTTCAAACATCAATGGTTATGTTTCATGGGCTCGCCATAATTAACTTCAAACATCAATAGTTATGTGGGCTCGCCATAATTTAATCAATTGTTAACAACCTTATAGGCTCACCATAATTTAACCAATCGTTGACTTTGAACATCAATAGTTAAGTGGGCTCGCCATAATTACGCTTTTAATAAATCATCATAATATATGCGCTTCATCATACATGAGTTAATTTGTGGGCACGCCATATTTAAATTTGATAATCAGAACCTATGAGCTCGTCATACATATGAATTAATTTGTGGGCTCACCATAGCTATTGTAGTTGATCAAAAGCGGATGAGTTTGTCATACTTAACACATAAGATTGTCATGGTTAGAAATAAAAGGTACATGCATCAGTCATAGGAGGTACATAAGCAATTACCAAGACCTTTACTGATAATACATCTTCTTCCAAGGGTGGGGCTACACCTTTACATCTAAGTTTTCAATTAAGAAGGTTACTGACCTAACATCACCTGATATACGGTAGGGGCCTTCCTAATTCGGACCCAACGTGCCAACGCCAGGTTCTTTAGAGGATAGAAAAACTCTTCTAAGCACCAAATCGCCTCTCCTGAATGATTTATTCTTTACCTTGGCGTGTAGTACATCTCTATTTTCCTTTGATAGGAGGCCAGCTTCATTTGAAAATCGTCTCTCCTTTCTTCAAGGAAGTTGAGCTCGCATTCCCTTATCTCATCATTAGATATCTCGTTGAATTTCAAGCGGCAAGGCGAAGGAAGACCCACTTCAACCGGGCTCATGGCTTCAGCCCCATATGCTATGGAAAAAAGGGTCTCTCATGTTGCCGTTCGACTGGTTGTACGAATTGCCCATAACACATAAGGGAGTTCGTCCACCTATGCGCCCTTTGATGCATCAAGTTTCTTCTTCAAGAGGTGCTTTATAGTCTTATTGACTGCCTCATCTGGCCATTTGCCTGGGGTGGTGATGGGAGGAGAAGTGTTGTCTGATACCCAGTTCGTCACATAGGTCTCTAAGCTTCTTGTCGTCCATTTTCTGTAACGATTGAGTGGAGGATTCTGAACATGTATATGATTTTCTTCCATATGAACTTAGAAGTGTTTGCTTCTTTTATTTTAGCCAACAGTTCTGCATCGACCTACTTAGTAAAGTAGTCAATGGTGATAATTACATAGGTTGCACTCCCTTTTCCTTTTGGCATGGGTCTTATTAGGTCGACCCCCATTTGGTAAATGGCCAGGGACTAGATACTACAGTCAATTCTTGAGATGACTGTCTTTGAATGGAGAAGAAGCACTAACACTTGTCACACCTCTTCACAAATTATACAACATCATTTTTCAAGGTACGCCAGTAGTACCCTTGCCTAAGTACTTTATGGGTCAAAGCTGGACCCCTGATATGGTTATCACAACTCGTGGATTTCTCGTAGGACATAGTTAGCCTCCTCCCTTCCAGTGCATTGTGAAAGAGGGGATGAAAAGCTCCTTTTGTAGAGTTCTTCGTCTTGGAATACATAGTGGGCGGCCCTTCGTCTAAGCTTGTAGGCATCTTCCTTGCTTTTCGGCAAGGTGTGATCTTTGAGGTAAGCTATAATAGGTTGCATCCATTGTGGGTTTCTTTAATCCACATCACCTCTTCTACTTTGGCTGTGGATGGCCTGGGGAGGTATTCAACCGATACAATTTTGAGCAATTCTGAATCTTTGTTGCTAGCCAATTTTGATAGGACGTCCACGTGCAGGTTCTCCATTCTTGAAATTAGGGCCAACTTATACTTTTCAAAGCATGGGATCAGGTCCATAACCTTCTTCAAATACGCTGCCATACCTTTATCTTTGGCTGCAAAACTGTCGATGGCCTAGCTCACGACTAGCTGGGAATCACTTCGAACTGTCAAGTTTTTGATTTGCATTTCTTTGGCCAATCTGATGCTCGCTAGAAGCGTCTCATATTCAGCTGTGTTGTTGGAGGTTTAAAGTTGAACCTTACTGCACAATTAAGCTTGTGACCCTTAGGGCTCTCCAGCAGTACACCGACCCCTGATCCTGTTTCTTCGATGGATCCGTCCACAAACAATTTCTAGGCTGGAGGATCTATCAGTTCTATCGTAACATTGATATTTGTCATCTCTATGAATTCGGCTATGAAATTCGCCACTACTTACCCCTTCATTGAGGTTCTTGGTTGATATGAAATGTCAAATTCGCTTAATTCCACAGCTCATTTCATTATCCTTCCTGAAGCGTCTGGCTTTTGGAGCACTTGTTTGAGGGAGAGGCTCGTTAGTACACGTATAATATAGGCCTGAAAGTAGGGCCTCAACTTCCTAAAAATGATTATAAGGGACAATGTAAGCTTTTCCATATCGGTATAATGCGTTTCAGCAAGCAAGAGGGCCTTGCTTACATAGTAGACAGGTAATTGAGTGCTACCCTTTTCCCTTAATAGCACCAAACTTATTGCATCGGCGCTTACGAACAGATATAGTAGCAATACTTCTCCATCCTTAGGCTTCGAGAGAAAGGGGCTTGGCCCAAGTGTTTCTTTAGCCCTTGGAACGCTTCTTCACATTATTCGCTCCACTAGAACCTTTTCCTCCCTTTTAGGATCTTAAAGAAAGGAAGGCATCTATCTGTAGCTTTGGAGATGAAGTGGTTTGGTACTGCTAGATACCCTATCAAAAATTACACTTCCTTGGGTTTGATGGGAGATTTCATGTCCAGCAATGCCTTAATTTTCTCAGGGTTTGCTTCGATACCTCGCTGGTTAACCATATAACCCAAGAACTTTCCAAAAGTTATGCCAAAATCTTGAAGGTAGTTTTCAGGTGTTCAATGTGGTCTACAGACCTGAGGCTCTTTACAAGCATGTCATCGATGTATACCTTCATTGTTTTGCCTATGAGGTCAGAAAACATTTTGTTGAGTAGTCGTTGATAGGTTACACCAGCATTCTTCAAGTCAAACGGCATGACTTTGTGTTGCAGTATAGGCCTCTATCAGTGATGAACGAGGTGTTTTCCACATCTGTTGGGTGCATGAGGATCTGATTGTATCCTAAATATGCATTCATGAAACTCAAGAGGTCATGGCCTGCACTAGAATCTACTAGCTAGTCGATTCTTGGAAGAGGGAAACTGTCTTTTAGGCAAGCTTGGTATACGTTGGAGAAGTCTATGCAAACTTTCCATTTACCATTGGCTTTCTTTACGAAGATGGGGTTGGATATCCATTGTGGGTATTCTGCCTCTCTGATGAACCCATTAGATACGAGCTTTTGCACCTTCTCTTTCAGGACTACGTACCTTTCTGTGTTTAGGGCTCTCCTTCTTTGCCTGTGAGGAGTGAACTTTAGGTCCACATTAAGTCGGTGGCAACTAACCCTTCGATCAATACCCACCATGTCATCTTACCTCCACGTAAATATATCCAAATTGTTAAGCAGAAAGTCCCTAAGCCTATTTTTTTCTTCTGATTCGACCTCCTTCCCTATTTGTAACACCCTCGTGGGGTCATGTGAATTCACAGGGAAATGTTCAAGCTCTTCTACCGGGGTGGCTTGTAAGTTTGATTCTGTGACCTTGGGGTCTAAATCCACCTCAATGATCCTTTCTTCAAGGGCATCTATCATGTTGACGTCTTTCCATTGTTCAAGGGTAGGACCTTTTTTAGGTGAGTCAACCATTTCAGCATCCGCCAAAACCATGTTTACACTGCGGGGCTCAAATGTCCTTAAGGAACTAAGGTAGCATTCTCTTGATCCCATTTGATCCCCTCTCACCGTGGCAACTCCTTCCTTGGTAAGAAATTTCATGCATAGATAATGTATGGATGTTACTGGCTGGAGCTCTTTTAAGGCGGGTTTCCCTAATACTCTATGGTGGCGGATCGATGGTCTACAATGAGGAACTCCATAAAGTGATGAGCTTTAAATGGGAGCTTTCACATTTCCACCGTCAATGTGATCCTTCCTCTTGGGATGATGATGTCATCGGTAAAGCCATATAAGGGAGTGGTCATGGGAGTGAGTTCGTGGTCTACCATCATTTTGTCGAAGGTGGTTCTAAACTGGATATTAACGGAACTCCAATTGTCCACCAACATGAGTCTCAGTCTATTCTTGGCTATGACGGCTAGTACCACCAATGCGTCATAGAGTGGGTAATGAATTCCTACAGTGTCCGCTAGAGAGAAAGTTATTGGAGAAGTGTTCATAGATCTGTCGCCAGTATTATTGATCAAGTAGCTTGTCATGGGAGTCTTTCGCTTCACTTGCATAGTTTTTCAGGGCGTTCTTGGAGCCCCCGTATGTGTGGACCACCTATGATAGTACCAATCTCTCTTATGCGGGCGTTATCCATGTTTGTAGGAGGCTCTCTCTTGGGCCTTTGACCTCTTGCCTTGTTTCTGTCTTCCTCGTGCTTCCACTGAGGTGATTCGTTCTTGCGATATCGCCTCGCCTCATTATGCCTAGGCTCTCTTTCTCGCCTAGGCTGGGGTGCACTTCTTTAGGTTTGACGAGCATTTCTACCCTTAATATGGGGGCTAGTTGGTTTCTCGTGGTATGGCCTAGCTAAGCAATTCTCAGTGTTGTGGCTATTAGTTCGATGACATGTGCAGTATTGCCTATCTCGAATTTCCATATTGTTCCCTCTGCCTATTCCTTTGGATAAGTTCGACTGCCTTTGAACCTCAGGTCCAACCTCCTCATACGCCAAAGAGGGTAATGCGTTTAGCATGGCTATGGCTAATGCGTGCCCAGAGGTGGGGGCCTATCGTGTGTCCTGCTTGGGTCCATTGTTGATCCACCAAGTGGGATACAGGCCTCTTTGCTGTCTTTAGGGTAGTGGGAGTCCCAGTGAGGTTCTATTACGGTAATCAATCAGCTTCTCATTAACGATTTTACTTCTCATCATCTCCACCAAAGCATCGTAAGAAGTGGGGTTTCTGTTTCGCACGTCCCTCCAGAATAGGATGTTCATGTTGAGGCCTCCTCTTAGGGTAGAAAGGGTATCTCTATTCGTAACCTGCTCATAATAGGTCATTTCATCTATGAAACCAGCCAAGTAGCTTTTCAAGGTTTTACCTGCCTGTTGTCTCATGTCTTGCAGCCTCTAGATGGGGGCTTCTTCCTCTTTACTAAACAGATATTGGTTCAGAAAAACCTTTTTAAAGTCTGGCCAACTTCTGATGCTGCTAGCTGGGATGCGGCTCTACCAACTTTCTGCAGCTCCTGTTAGCGTGAGATGAAAATCTCTACATTTTAGCGCTGGAGAGGCTCTTCGTAGAGACATGTGGGTCTTATAGTTGTTGAGGTGCTTTGCCGAATCACCTTTCTCTTCGTATTTGGGTATCTTTGAGGGTACAAAGTGACTTGGGATCGGTGCGCTTCTTAATTCTTGGGAGAAGGGCAAGCTTCCGTCGACATCATCCAACTTAAATGATTTGTATGGGTCATCTGAATCATTTTTCTCTGCCTAATAATGATGGGGTTGTGTCCCATAAGGTTCATATCCTTAGTATTATTCTAGCTCTGTTTGAATATGGGGGTGGCTGATGGGCCTATTTCTAGGCCTAGAGGGTCCAATTCGATCAAAAACGCTGTTGGACCTTTGAGTTTCATGCTCTTGAGTGTATTTGAGAGAAACTTTCCCTCATGTGGCATGTTATCGCCAAGTCAGCTCATAACATAGTTGGTGGAGGTATCTACTTCCACCTTTCACTTCACTGGGTTGTCCTCCATGCCACGCATTTAAGGGTATGCTGCTGTGTCATTCTCCTCACTTTCTTGGGAAAACATTCCATGTTGAGACACCTAGGATCCATCCTGTATGTGCATTTGCATGAATAGCTGCTGAATGGCAGCATTTTGTTGGGCCATATTTCTCATGTTTTCAGCCATTTCTCCTACTTCCCTAGCTAGGCGTGCTGTATTGGTGATGGGGACGACGCATATTCACATTTGTGTAGAAGACCTCTTCTTCAGATGCCTTCTACTGCCTATTTCCACCGCACGACCCTTGGTGGCTGGAACTCATTGTGAGTACTCGATTTCGAGCTATCAATAAGTGTTCAAGATGTTTCTTCGATTTAGTGGTTATTTCCTCAAGAAACAAACCTTTTCAAGGCCTTGTTTACAAATGGTTTTTACCACAAGGACGTTTGTGGTTATGGTGTCAAACTTCCCACAGAGGGCATCAATCTGTTGACCCCAAAAATGTATCAATGATGTGGCCAACAGATCCCAAAGCCCCTCACATCCATGTAAGCTAAATCCCAACACACTTGGACAAACTATTGGTTATCCGTAATCTGATGATCAAGTCAGCTAGAGGAATAATTTAGGGTGGAAGGGAGCTTAGAATGTGAGCCTCCAATTGATAAAAGGGGGTCGGTTTGAGAGTAGAACACTAAAAGTCTTTATAGCAAGAATATAAGCTTCAGAGTCTAAACTTGTATTACCCCCGAATGGTACTAAGTGTGAGCTTTTATACATGAGCTAAATAAATGAGGTTCGTTAGATGATAGGACACATGGCCTCATCAGGTTGGTTGACCGTTCTTATCGCATACGTCAATCAATTGAGGCATTAAATGCCAGAGCCATTTTTGTATCCATAAGTCCTATCTAGCAACTTGGATTTGACCGTATAGGTGTGCACAGAGGCGACGATGGCAGTGAATTATCTTGTCAATCATTTACCGCAAGATCTATTTAAAGATCTTGCAATCGCCTCGTCAGGGCCGGTTCCCGCACAGGGGTCTACCCAAAATGGGGTCAATCCAGTCTCATTCTATGGAGAGAAGGGGTCGTCTCTTTATAACAAAGTCTCCCCGCCACTGTGTAAGGCGTGCCCCCCAAGTAATCTGCCACGTAGTTTAACTAGTACCTCGTATGGCCTTTAGTTTATCTTATGGGTAACAGAAATGATGACATAAAGCTCAGATTATTCCCACAAATATTGAGAAATAGTGTACTAAAATGGTTGGAAATTTTTTACTTTTCAAAAACTTGATGGAAATGTTAAGGGATTAAAACTTGGATTGCATCTTAAAAAGGTCATTTTAATATGGAACTCCAAAGTCTTAATAAGGTATCAGAGCCCATTAAAATAACAAGCAACTCAATCCAATTAAGACTCAAAAAAATGAATACACTGATTTCAAGATTGATCTGCTCAAAAAAGGCACCATTTTGCGAAAGCATGTTAAGGGGTAAAAATCACACATTGAATAAACATGAAAATATAAACCAATTTATAAAGGATTGGGTTACTCCTCTTAGTAAGGTTGACATTTAAGATGAACCCCAAGTCTTCATTGAAGAAAGCTATTATGAAGCGAGCAAAGCATTCAATAAGTTACTAAGAAAATATCATAAACAAAGGTTAACAAGTCCGACACTCCTATGGTGGACTCTCACCTCTATCGAAATCTAAGTAGAGATTTAGATTGGCCAATTATTGTTTCAATTGTAGAAAAAAAATATTGACATGTGATCCAAAATCATCTGGTTTTGATGGATTAGTTAAAAGAGGCTTTGAAGAGGTCAAAATATGGATCAAAAGAGTCTTAGACATAGATCGATCGCCCAAGCGCCACTATTTGGGCGTCGACGCCATTCGAGGTGTAAAAATGGATTTGGAATAAAGATTCAACATTTGAACACTATGACTGAGCGTTGTTTGCCGCTAGCTATCCGCGAGCTCTGGTGCTCGAGAGCAGCGCGTCTTGCGCTAGGAGGAAAGCTGCTGCTCGAGCGCCAGTATTATCCAATCCACGGCATGTTTCGCAAGTTGACGAGTATTAAGATACTCTTTCCATGTAAAATGTAATGATTATAGTTTCACATGTTCTCTATATTTATTTGGTGTGATAGAAAATAAGTTGGAAACACAAAATCATTGTACTCTTTCATCATATATTGAATTCTCTTCCTCTACTCATGGTGTTTCTACGTAAAATCTTGTGTTTGTAATTATTTACTTTCTATTGTCATATTACTCTCATTTCTTGAATCTAACATGTGATATCAAAGAAAATTGGCCCTTTATTTTTCTAACAAAAAAAGACCACCCGGTACATTGCCTAGCAATACTAAAACCAATCTACTGGAGTACACGAAGATAAAAATAAGAGTTCTGGAAATTCACAGGCGAAAGCACCAATTCTAGTCAAAGCATATGTGCCTCCTATCTCGTTTCCACAAAGATTGCAAAGGAACAAACATGATAAGCAGTTTGCCAAAAAAATTGTGTTTTAGGAAACTACACATCAATATCCCAATTTGCAGAATTCTTGGCTCAAATGTCACTTTACCTCAAGTTCATGAAGGAGATACAATCCAAAAAGAGGAAGATTGAAATTATAAGAACGAAACATTGATAAAAAAAAAAGTTGAGTGCAATTTTGCTGAACAAGCTGTCACCAAAGCTCAAAGACCCAAAGAATTTGGCTACCCTTTGTATTTTTGGTAACTTGGCATTTGATAGAGCATTGTGTGTGATAAGTGTAATTTTTACACTTATTCTGGATCTAAAATAACTATATTTGATAAAATATATTCTAAATTGTTTATTTTATGTTTAATAAGTAAAACTCTTTGAATGGAAAATGAATTGAAGAAAGGAAGCAAAAGATGGCAAAAATGGCAAAATCCAAAATATAAGGACTAACTTGCGTTCCGTGAAAGAGTTGATGATTTGAAAAGAAAACATTAATTAATTGGGCCTCAATTAGGGTGGTCTTTTATTGGATTAAAGACAGGTTTTATATATATAAAAAAAATTTATATATATATATATAT
>CAIGRB010016993.1:1072-13454 GCA_903798255.1 Fraxinus quadrangulata | reverse complement strand
GATAGTTGCTAACAATTAAAAAAGTTCAGACGATTGTATAAAGAACAAACCTCTTGAGACAAAGTCTCAAAAAAGGGTGTCTTCTTTGGCAAAGATTTACAATTCGGAAATGAAACAGAATGCCTCCAAGGGGCGCAAGCACACGAGTATTGAAAGAAGAATTTTAAAGTTAAATTAAGAAATTGAAATTACATATTCTTTGTTGAGAGTGTTTGATTCGGGGTATTTTCTTCTATATATTCTCTTCCTTTTATACTCCTTTGATAGTTTCTTTGTGAAAAACTGCTTGGCAACTGATTGATGTTCTATAACTATCCACTTTCTTCATAATGACTGATTTATCGTAAAACTGTCATATCTAACTGTCAGCACGATTCCTGTTTTTCAACCGCCCACAACTGGGATCATTGGATCGTGTGGCGTGATTGGATTATTCAATAACTGCTTTAATAACTACTGTTTTTGGATGACTATGATGTCTCATGTTTTCTAAGGTTCTGGGCGATTCGAAGGTTTGGACGAGAATTGGCTCATTCATCCTGGGCGACCGCATGATATTCCATTTGCTCAGATTTTGACCCAGTTGTCAACTTGGGCGATGACATTACTTTGTTATGGGGCCTCTTTTGCATTTATCAATAATCTCATTAGGACCTTTGTTCTGAACTTTCGAATTTGGCTTCATTCCTTGGGTCATTTAAATTTGGACTACACTTTTTGTGTGTCAACAGTGTCAACATTTTTTTGACCGAACTTCAATTTAGTAAAAACAACATAATTTGAATTTGTTACAATCACACGTGTGGTGCAAAAAAGATTAAAAATCAAGTAAAATAATGAAAAAAAAAAAGAAACATATATTGCTCAACTAACGTAGCCAAAAACGATTTCCAGGGACATGGACCGTCACACAATGCCAGACATAATTAATGTCAAAAACTTTTCCAATGCTGTCATTGTTGTGCATTGGCCTCTGTAAATGTCTTTTATGGTATAAAGTCCATTTTTCAAGGGTAACTATTTTATTTTTATTTTTTCAAAAATTTACATTGATGCTTCTTGGGCTAATTGACTTTTATAAATGTTTTAATGTTTATTTTAAACATCTCTTCTAAATCACCATCATATTTGTCTCGACATCTTTTACATATCAATAATACTAAACGTACATTTATTATTGTCTATCATTGTTTACATCCCATTTGTTTTCAAAAAATTGTGAGCGAAAAATATATATTTTTAAACTGTCAAATGATATATTGTCACGTATCACAACTTAAAAATGATGTAAAAAATGATGTTAATATTGATGTTGATGCAGCATGATTATTTGTATAAAAAGCTAGCTTTTTTGGACCAAAAAAAAAAAAACTGATCTTGATTTACATTTTTTTTTTTTAGAAGTTTGGTATTGAAATTTTAAGCCTATTCAACTAGATATCAAAACAGTACAAAAGTCTCAATATCAAGTCTCGTCGAAGAATAAATTTTTTGCAAGTACTGAACTTCAAATGTATTCAACATGTAAATGAGGCACGATTGAAAATTAAATTTGAGTAAATAAATATATCATCTGTATACTAATTAAATTCTTAAATGAGATGATGATTTGACACGTTCTATTTAATATTTTTTCTAATCAAATAATCATTATCATTCATGAAGTTCCGTTATAACTTGACGTGTTCAAATGAACACAATAATTATTAGGAATAATTGCAGCAGTTGTATCAAATGTTTCATTAAGTAGCAGATTTTATCCAAACCTTTTATTTGTACCACTCACGGTAACAAACCTTTCAAAATGTCATTGGCGAAGTCCAAATGGATGATTTCTGTTAGTTTGATCGTTAGTTGACCAAATAATTGACTTTGACAATAATGTTGACTGATTTTAAAAGGTTAAAATGGTAATTTTACATTTTTTAATAATAAAATAACCAAAATCAAATAATTAAAATTAGAGATAATTGCAACAACGGTACCAAATATTTCATTTAGTAGCAGAATTTCCCAAATTTTTAGTTTGTACCACCGACGGTACCAAACATTTCCTTTTTACTATCAAAGGTACCAAACATTTCAAAAAATTCGCAGCTGAAGTCCAAATGGATTATTTTTGTTATTTTAACCGTTAGTTGACCAAATAATTGACTTTGACAATAATGTTCACTGATTTTAAAAAGTTAAAATGGTAATTTTACATTTTTAATAATAAAATAACCAAAATCTAATAATTAAAATTAAAAACTCATTCCACCTTTTTCTTCTCCACCCACTCCCACCCAAAATCTGAAAATATGGGAAATCGACCTCTTTGAATCCTCGAATCTATGGCGTCAAAAACCTGTTGCCCAACTATGTAGATCTACGTAGTCCAAATTAGAGATTTGGACTTAACAACCAATCAGAAATGGAGCTCCTCGATAAAAATATAGATTTCCCGTTGAAATGATCTGTCGAAGAAACTATCTTGACCAAAGAGGATAAGAAGAGATAAGAGATTGAAAATGGGTNGGCTTAGATTTGTTGTAATTCTAGAAGGTTTTGACAAAGAGTGTAAAAAGTGAAAAATTTTGAGAGGAAGAAAAATTTGTTGGGTGATGGGAATGAAGGTGACGATAGAGAAGATGACAGTGGCGTCAGAGTTGGGTGGGTGCGGTTGAGCCGTCCAGCTGTGGAGGTGATGGTTTTGGGGTGGGAGTGGAGGTGGAGTGGGTATGTGTGGGTGAATGGAGAAGAAGAAGATGAAAATGGATTTTTAATTTTAATTGTTTGATTTTGATTATTTTATTATAAAAAATGTAAAATTATCATTTTAACCTTTTAAACTTAGTCAAAATTATTGTCAAAATCAATTATTTGGTCAACTAAAAGTCAAACTAACATAAACTATCAATTTAGACTTCAGCTGCAATAGTTTGAAATGTTTGGTACCGTAGGTGGTACAAATGAAAGGTTTTGACAAAATCTACTACTTAATGAAAAGTTTGGTACCGTTGATGCAATTATCCCTATTTACTATTATAAAAGAGACAGTTAACATATATTATTATTCAATTTCTTTAATATTATCTTCTAGTATTTGTAAAATATTCGACTTGACAGATACATCCATCGAATTGTATGTGTAACAGTGTTTAACTATTATTCTAATCTTGATCGGCATGTAATTTTGTAACGCTCCTTTCAACGGATAATTATTTTCTTGCCCATGTCCCTTTCCATTATGAATGCTTTTCTCAAAGTGACACCAAGGGCTTTTCGTTTTCAATAAATAGTACTCCTTAAGATTATTAACTTTTAAGATAATTTTATCTAAAAACCCAATTTATTATCTTTAACACATCTTTTCACGTGTAGATCAATGCATTATATAAGAGAATCCGGATGCAATTTTCTTTTTGATAGTTAAATATTAGAAAAAAATTGAACTTTAAACGTTAACTATCACATCTAAAATCTTTAGCCACAAAAAGATGATGAATTTAGCTATTTATTTATATATTATTTTAAATGTTACCATCTTGTGGTAATCACAATATACAAAACATATCCTACAATGATCCCTAGATGAAACAACTTTCCTTTCTTTTTTTTCATTATTTAGCTACGTATGTGCATACGATAACAACATGTGCAGGAAATGTTTATAAATGATTTGAATTATAAATAAATATAAATGAATAGATTATAAATGACTAGTACTTATAAGTTTCTCAAAATAAATAAATAAAAATTGAACCAACAAACTATTACTACAATATGAATTTAGAGTTAACAACAAACAAAATTTCTCATTGCTTCTCTTTTCTTTTGAAATTTGAAATTTTGGTGGAAAAGAAGTAGATATAGAAAAATTATTCGAGAAAGAATTATTTTACATGTACATAAGGGTTTCCACCCTAGTATACATAATGCTCAAGTGGTATTTGATCATTGGTTGGTAGAAAAACTAGCAAAATCCTTATTTTTACACTTCTATTATTTTCTTTTTAAGTTTAAAAATCTGATTTTTGAAATGGAAAAAAAATTTAAAAAAATAGGTTGTGTTTGATTGCATTTATTTTCTATGAAAATGTCAGTTTTCCATCAAAATTACTACTTTGGAGTGTTTGATTGCTATTTTTTTCTATTGAAAATATTTTCTAACTTTTGAAAAATGCCGAATTTTCCTTATTTTTAAGGAAAACATTTTTTTTTTTGAGAGAGTATGTATGTTTTCCTCAAAACAAGGAAAACATTTTCTTTTTTAGAAGATATTTTTCATACTAATCAAACACACTTTTAGATTAATTGGTTGCGTCGATTAATTAACGGGTTGGTTGTTTAAATTGCAACCAACTGAACCCGGCTTTTTAATGGTTGAAACTAATTGAACCAAATTGATTTTTTGGTTTAAATCGATCCAAAAAGACCCGACTCGGTTTGGTTTGGTTGGTTTTCGGTTTTTTTGCCCACGGCTAGTTTATGGGAGGTTCACATGGACTGGGCCGTAAGTATCCTCATGGGTCAAGAATACTAGCAATAAACTCCACTCTAGGGCCTCAAGCCCATATTCCGGGTTGGGCCCATATAAAATTACTTACATTTTCAAAAGAAGTAAACGCTAATTTTTATCTTCTTTTGAAGAACATAAAAGAGCATTTTCGTCTGTCCAAAAAAAAAAAAATTTACTACGAAAACTTACTTTTCTAGAAATGGCAATAAAGTTTACAGAAATGATCTCCTACCCATGATGTGTAGGAGTTATCTTTTCTATCGGGCAATACAATTTTTGATAATTCAACGTTGAATTGTCAAAAATTATAGATTGCTGAAGTGGCAAGCAAACTTTTCATTTCATTAAACCAATAACATTGTCATAACAAGTAACAAGACTAGAATTCCATGCGAATACTTTCAAGTTCGTAAAATCGGGTTCTCTTTCTGTTTCCATCATTCCACGAAAAAAAGGGTAAATTCGTAGAAAAGAAACTCAAAACCGTGATTCAAGTATGGAAAGAATTACTATACATAATGCAATATTCCATCACTTTAGAAATTCTATACTGTTTACCGAAATTGCTAATTTATGTAATAGTTCTGGTATAGGTAGCAGCATCTCATGCAAGAATTAAAACTTCCAAAAAAAAAAATCGACTTACACCTAATTTTTCACCAGAAACTTCCAAGTTTAGGCTTCAACTTCAAAAGATAGGTAATACTCTCTCATTGAATTTAATGGGGTGGAATTTGCTTGAATCAGAAGTAATTGATCTTGGTCCACGCACGTTGAGCCATGCTCATTCACACTAATTGTTGATGACCGAACCCCAGAAAATCCATCTATTCCAAATCCTTTAAATTTAAGCGGTCAAACCCAAAATGCAATTCCACTTAATTACGCCTTCACAAGTTTCCCAACAAAGGCATTTTTTTTAGTTCTAAACATTTATATATGTTTCATTACAGGATTTGTTTCTTAATTAGCCAGCCAGCCAGACAGACATCCATCCAACATTTTAATGAAAGCCATGGAAATCAAGTTATATTACATTTTGGCTTTGGTCGTTTTGGTGCTTAATTTGAGCAGTTATGGAATTTGTCAAACTGAAGAGGATTTAGGAAAGGTGGCTTCCTTTATTTTTGGAGATTCCTTAGTAGATGCTGGAAATAACAACTATTTACCAACGTTGTCGAGGGCTAATATCCCCCCGAACGGTATTGATTTTAAAGCTTCGGGAGGAAACCCTACCGGCCGGTTTACAAATGGAAGAACAATTGGAGACATAGTTGGTGAGATTTTGCTCGTGATATCGCGTTCTTAGTTTCTTCTATATTTTCAACGAATCGGAGTGATAAAAGGTTTTGATTTGTCTCTTGACAGGAGAGGGATTGGGACAACCTCACTACGCGATGCCATTTCTTGACCCAAACACGACCGGAAGAACTATCTTATATGGGGTTAATTATGCATCAGGAGGTGGTGGAATCATGAATGCTACTGGAAGAATATTTGTAAGTATCTCCATTGACTATAAGTGAGTATCGTATGTACTAATTGAAATTTAATTATATTTTTGTGCTAAACATACGTGTTTTAACAGGTGAATAGGCTATCAATTGAAATCCAGGTTGATTACTTCAATATCACTAGGAAACAAATTGATAAATTATTAGGTCCATCAAAAGCAAAAGAATACCTCACAAGAAAATCAATTTTCTCCATCACTATAGGATCCAACGATTTTCTCAACAATTATCTTCTTCCAGTAATTTCCGCGGGTGCAAGAATTTCACAAAGTCCAGATACATTTGTAGATGATATGCTCAATCATCTAAGGGAACAGCTTACGGTATGTAAACACGAATATCATCTTAAACTCATAGACGGATTTTACGTTGAATGCTTTGTTTTGATTGCAGAGACTTTACCAATTAGATGCAAGAAAGTTTATAATTGGGAATGTTGGGCCCCTTGGATGCATTCCCTATCAGAAAACCATTAATCAATTGAGTGAAAATGAGTGTGTGGAATTACCAAATAAGTTGGCACTTCAGTACAATGCCAGATTAAAGGATCTTGTCCAGGAACTAAATGAAAACCTTCCAGGAGCCACTTTTGTGCACGCCAATGTCTACGAACTTGTCATGGAACTCATTACAAATTATGATAAATATGGTGAGAATTGAGAGCAAAAGAAATTTATGTATCAGTATCTCAATTTGTTGTGAAAAAGAAATCGAGATCGAATTTTCTTCTATATGTTGTTCTTGAAATTTATGCAGGATTCGCATCTGCGAGTAAAGCATGCTGTGGAAATGGAGGACAGTTTGCTGGGATAATTCCATGCGGGCCAACATCTAGTATGTGTTCGGACAGGAACAAGCATGTATTTTGGGATCCTTATCACCCAAGTGAGGCTGCTAACCTAATTATTGCCAAACAATTGCTCGATGGGGGCACGAAATATGTAACTCCGATTAACCTCATACAACTCCGAGATCTCTGATTCAATAATAAATAGTTTCTTGCGGAGTCTTTGGATTTTTCCTCTCTCTTTACTTAATGTTTGTATTTTGTTAATCTATTCAAAGAAAACTGTTTGTCGAGCTATTCATATATCAACTTAATGCTAAAATGGTGGTGATACAAGCCTATATTTAGGTGAGCTTATTAGTAACTTATAATTTACGGTCATATTGTGTAATTTAGTCGGTTAAGAATAAGTTTGAGATCGCATATGTAATTTTTCTTTAAATTTTCTTTTGCTGCTTATACTAGAAAAGGAAAAAAAAAGGAAAAAAAAAAAAAAGCTATTTTGGACGTCCAATAAAGTTACCCCAACCATATCAACAAAAATCAAGAATTTATAGATGAAGTTTCTTATTTATTTTGTAAGTTAGAATAAAATAAATAAATCGAAAAATATTATTAGTTTAAATTTTTTTTTTTTTTTTTTGAAATTAGGAGTGTTTGAGAACCGTCATACTAGAACGAACCAGACTAAATCGATTGTTTGAATTTGGTTCTTGTTGAAATTTTTCTGATTTTCGTCTTAGAATCAAGAACTAGATTGTTTATTTCCAGTTCTCAGTTGTAGTTACTGTCTTATTGTAGTTGGAGGACTAACTTCCCTCTTACGAGTAGATAAAGGACTAACCTTGACGTTCTCAATAGTACGAGGTCTAAAACGCTTTTTTGAATAGTAGGAGAACCAAATTGTGCGTTACAAAACATGGGAGGACCAACTTGCATGATCAATATGTTAGGAGCACCAAGTTGCTCTAACCACATAGCAGGAGGACCAAGTTACCCGATCAAAATAGGTGGAGGAGTAGTTTGCATGATACACAGTTGGAGGAGCAAGTTGAGCTATCCAAATAGATAGAGGACTAACTTGTGTGATCCAAATAGGAGTGCCAACTTGCAAGTTGCACATAGTTGGAGGAGTATATTACAAGCTCAAAGTAGTTGGAAAACTAAGTGGGATCCAAATAGTAGGAAGACTTATTAGCGAGAACTCGAAAAATGGAAAACCAACTTGTGTGATTCAAATAGTTATAGGACCACATTGCGCGATTCAGATAAATCAAGAACATGAAAACTATTTATTTTAATATATAATTTAATAAAAATTGCGTGACATAAAAATAAAATAAGATAAAAAATTTCTTAAGGGTTCGAAATTAAACGAAGGGACATGTTTCCTGTCTCCTCACCGTTTATCATTCGAGACAGGCCATATGAGGCTGATTGAGGGTGTATATAATACTCAAAATTAGAAATAAAGAAAATTAGCGATCTTTTTAAAATGTTAAAATGTGTCTCTAATATTATTCGAACGATTGTGGTAGATAGTATCTCATATGACCTCCAAAATATATGTATTTGCACTTGCACGGATTAATCTTAAATTTAGTGGGACGTTACAAAAAATTTGGTACACAAATGTGGAAGAACGAGTTATGCTAGGCGTATAGAAAATTTTTCACATAACTTTTACAGATCAATACTCGATGAATTTTCATTGATTCTTGTCAAAAAAAAAACAAAAAACAAAAGGCACCTGTAGGTGCTGCCAATCTGTAAGGGCCCTGTGTACAAGGGGAATTGTTCTTGGAAGAATATAGTCAGAGAGAATAAGAGAGAGAGGAATCATGTTTTGCAGAGGACAAGAAGACAAAAAGAAAAGTATGCATATTCTATTAGAAAATGAACAAACATACTGATACAGGGCGAATAGTGAAAGCGACAATTGATACGGAGAGAGTGAATTCAGTCAACAGGATTTGGCATCTGCCGCAGCAATAGCGGCACCATGGCTGTTGCTGCTACATCGTACACTGCACTGCTAAAATGGACTCCGGCGTGCTACCCACAATCCACGCAACACCTGTCTGTCTCGTCTGTCAGTTATCTTTCTTTTTTTTCAAATCGGTAAAATGTAGATTCTATTGACAAAAAATATGTACAAGTATACTGAACGTACCCGAACAAAACAAAGATTTAAAAATGTACAAACGACAAAGATCTATCCACCAAACACTAGAGATTCAAAATGAATCAAAATATTAGAATATAAAGAGAACATGATCGTTTATACATATGTTTTAATCCGTCTCACAATATTATCAATACTGGTTTGCGATCCTCAAAAATCATTCTATTCCGCGTTATTCAAATTTGGTAGACCACACAAGCAAGTGCAATTTTCTTGGCTTTGGATTGACAAGATGTGCCTCGAGCTTCTTTTTTTCATCCACTTCAATAGTGTGTGTTTGGGCCACATTATTTTCAAAAAATGTATTTTAGAATAGTAGATTGATGGAGAATGTGTGGTTGAAAAAGAAGAAAATTTATTGATGTGATGGAAAATATTATTTTATTAAAAAATGTATGGTTGAAAATGAGTAGAAGAATGCGAATGAAAAAAATAATGTGGGACAAACAGAGACTAAGTATTGTCTTCAATGACCTCCTCATCCCCAACCAACCTTTGATATGTCCCCAAATACTTGAAGTCCAAACACATTGAAAAATAGGTGCTGGCCTGTTTCAAGGTGTAAACCAGAAAAGATGCACATCCTATCAATGTTTAGATGCATCCGCTTATCCTTTATAAGAAGTTTAGACTTTGCAGCCAACCACAGCATGAAGGAGTGTTTTGGAGTGATGTAAGGTCTCCAAACCACCACTCGTCCAGGTCCTTTTCTCCCCCTTCGGCATAAAAAACTGGAATGCACTATCCATGCAAAATCCTGACCCTCTAAGTTGGTTTCGGATGTCCAATAGCTTCTTTATCAAAGAAGAGTGATTTTTCCTTGGCATTTACTCCCAAATACTAGCCCCATAGAGGTAAATTTGATTAATACATAGCATGTGTTTCTTGCTATGAATATTCTAAAGAGATTTGAAAGAAGTGCTTAATTCCAAGATTTTATTTTTCTAAATCCAAGTTCACCCTCATGTTTCGGCAAGCAAACATTACTCCAAACAACCAACAACTTATCTTTATTTTAGGCTGGTCACATTTTTTTGAAATTCTAAACCAAACTAATTATATCCAATGACCAATCTGTTGAATTTTAGCATGCTAGCCAGTTCGAATATTGAGATTTTGGCAAAACATAGAGCTGGATTTTCGACCAATTTAAATACACGAGAATTTGGATTACTATGTGATGAAAATGCCCAATGTTGTAATTAAACGATTTTGCATGGTAACTTCTAAATCATGTGAAATTGTGCGTAATTTTAAGGGATAATTACAGCAAAATTTCCAAACCTTTGAAACGCTAGTAGGCTTTCCCAAAATCTTTCATTTGTTGTACCTGTCATTTTTAACATTTTCAACTATTGCATGTGAGTCTCTTTTAGATGGTTTCTATCCATTTTTGGTCAGTTGACTAGAAAAATTAAGTTTGATCATATTTTAATCAATTAGAAAGGGTCAAATGATAAATATCTATTAAAATTTTTAAGTAAAAGTATAATTGAATAAAATTTTTAAAAAAATAAAAGAAAAGAAAAGATCTCTTCTTTACCCACCGTCCACCCCCATGAACCCCATACCATACCGCAAAATCACCCCACCCATCTTTTATCATAGGCGCCAACGAAAATCGGCCTTTCAACCCAAATCTCCATTTGTCGAGACCATCATCACTTGTCCCATACCAGACTAATATGAGGCCGAACCTTTAGATTCCAAAGACTCACCTAAGAAAGACCAAAACACTTATACAAATGCGACAACCACCACCAGCTTTGGTGGCGAGTTAAATCCTGACCCAAATTTCACTCTCCTCATCAAAGTCCTCACGTTCAATCGTCTCTCCTCTCTCTTCCGCTACTTTAAATCTCTAGCTAAATTTGTTTTTTAGTGAAAATTTGGTAAGAAGTTTGTGCATTATCAAACTTCAAATGCTGGGTTTAGGCTTAGTAGGATTATTTGAATCTGTGTATGGGTCTCGAATTGGGAATTCAATCGGTGTGTTTTCCATGGTTATTAGGACCCAAATTGCATTTTTCCTAGTTGAATCTGTGGCTTGAAGCATGCGGGATGCATCAAATTGAAATAGGACAGGCTCAAAAGGAGTCCATTTGGTGGCTGCCTGCATAGGTGTCAGTCGGAAAGGGGGTTGCGGCCAACATGAGTGTAGCCGAAAAGGGTGTCGTCCGTAGTTTGCGGTGGAGGCGATGGCGACGTCGGTGCTAATATTTGAAGACAATTGTGTGATTTTGATTTTTGGAGCGAGGTGGAGGGTGGGGTAAAAACGAGAGACTTTTATATATTTTTTTGATTTATTTTTTGATTTAAGTTTTTTAATTGTTTAATGTGGTAAATAAAAAGTTATCATTTTGTCATTTTAAAATTGATTAAAATATAGTCAAACTTAATTTTGGTAGTCAACTAACGGAAAATGGATGGAAACCATCCAAAGGGCCCCACATGCAATTATTGAAAATATTAACAGCGACACATAAAATAAATGAAAGATTTGGAGAAAATTTGCTAGTGTTTCAAAGGCTTGAAACTTTTCTGCAATTATCCCTAATTTTATTATCTAAATTGATGATTTTTGTCACTTAAAATTCAGATTCATAGGTTAAGATCCATAACCTCACGAAACCACGCTAATAATTGAAAAGTTTGAGTTTATTTATTTATTTATTTTTAAAGATTTTCAATCGAAGTATATTCTTTCATGTAGCCCTTGTTTGGTATTGATTAAAATTTTGATTTTAATCTTAATCAAAGTCAACAATTAATTTTAACCATACGTTTTATGGAATCTACAACTCTTCAACCATACATTTCATCTTTTATCAAAATTTACTAAAAATATGATTTTAATCCCCACCAAATATGATTTATTTATTTTTACTTGAAAAAATATAAATTTACCAATTTGGCCCTTTTTAAAATTTGTCAAATTAAAGTTTAGCTTGATTTTTGGTCAATTAACAAATCTTTGGTCAAAAACCGTCCGATCTTTATACCGCACATTTTTTAAAGGTCCGTGGGCATCTATTACGATATTAAGATTTGGACATTATCTGCACTGTTTAAAATATTTGAAATGCTCGCTTCAATTTTTTTTTTTTTTAAATTTATACATAGGCTAAATCCACCCAATGGCCACTGTACTTTATATTTAGTATCATATTAACAACTCAATTTGATTTTGGTTCATCGTGACCATCCAACTTTAAATAACGTTTCAATCAAGCCACCAGTAACTTTACTTAACAAAAAATCCTACGTAGACTAATGACTTGCTAACGTGTCTCTTTTGACTAATTTTAAAAGGGGTAAAACAATAATTTTGCATTATATATAAAATAAATTACAAAAAGTAAAAGAAAACAAAAACCTTTCTTCCTCACCCCGCC
>CAIGRB010016964.1:18523-29646 GCA_903798255.1 Fraxinus quadrangulata | reverse complement strand
GTCACGATCCGTACACTTGTGGAAATTCAACGAACAACTTGTAACAAATTTAAAGATAAAATGATTAACCCATTTTGCGTACTAAAAGAATTTGGAAATAATGCCTGAAAGATTGATCTATTTGCAGAACATTTGTGAATATTATCCCTTGATGAAATTGTTGCGTTTTTTCTATCGCAAGTGTACGATATCGTAATAAGTAATATAGTGGATATTTGAGTCCGAATTATCGTTCCCGCGAGGACTATACTTCAGACTTAATCTACTTTTCCTAACTCCTATTTGATAAAAAGACAAATAAAGAATGGTAATAATTGTGAATATTTTTTCTTGTGAACTAACTACCTTAAACTAATGGAAAGTATAAAAAGATTGCACACACGATTGATTAAAGATTCAAATACATGATGAATATTAGGGCAAAACAATTTCATCTATTGATCACCTTAATTCTTAATTCAAGATTCATAACCTAATGTAGTATTTGGTTGAATTCGTCTATTGTATTAAATTTAGCTCTCTCGAGTTCTAATTGAGCCTATTTAACTAATTCAATTTCATATCTCTATGCGAATTACCCTTACTTAAACGAAATATGGTTATAATAATTCCTATTACGACCGCAATAATTAGTATATGTATCTCTACATGTTATACTACTTTATCGAATTTTATTATACGGTCTAAGCCTCAAACTCACCTCTCGATTCATAAGAAACTCAAGTAATAATCAAATTAGTGATCAGATAATTTAAAGCATTATACTCATAACAAAATCAACACATAAAAGAATAAATCACAGAAATCTTTGAATGAAAGAATCAAGTATTATAAAAGACTACATTGTTCGCCATAATCTAGAGTTTAGTTACGCATGATGTAAAAGGAAAAACAAATAAATGTCTTTGAATATAACACCGGATTAATTGGATAAAGATGCAGAAACAAATTAAATCTTGCACCAAGTCTTTTTCCGCTTCCAATCAACGCTTTAAACTCGAATCCCGTGATGATTCTCTTCTTTGAATTGGGCTCTTCGATCCCTCGTTGTATCTCCCTTTTTTCAATTTTTGGAACCCCTAATTCATGTCTTCTTTTGTCTATTTATAGTTCCCTACACATCCTTGGGCAGATTGGGGTCTTTTTTTTTGGGTTTCTCGTGGCCCAAATCAATAAAAAACTCTGGGCGACGGCACAGCCCCTAGGCGCCGCGAAAATTGTCCAGGAAGTGCCCGACGCTGCCATGCTGCAATAAACTGTTCAGGCAGCACTTGGGTGCTATGGGCTGAAATTCTTCTACATCTATTTTAGTATTTTTTTATAACATTTTCTCTCGATTTTCGATTAAGGCGATTCAAAATGCATTGGAAAGATAACTCGAAGGTTACAACTTTACTAGAAATAGATCTTTTTCAATTCGAACGTTTACTAGGCCAAAAATGGGTGTCAATTTTCAATTAAAAATCTGGGTATCCTTGTGCGATTGAAAATTGATTTGTAAAAATATTTTGGCCATATTTTAACTCCTTTTGACTTTTAGTTGTATCCATTTGACCCCTAGCATTCTAGAATCTTCACCGTGAGCTCCGACACAATTTTTGAGTATTTGCACTTTAGCCCACAAACTTTGGATATTGCCCATTTTCGCCAATTTTTCGCTTCTTTCTTTCAATTTCACTTCCATTCATTGAGTTCCATCTAATAACACATTATATAATAAATTAGGTTATAGTTCCATTAAAATAATTACAAAATGTCAATATTTTAGAACCCGAATAAGTGTATAAAATACATTTATCAAACACCTCCAAATTTAAACATTTGTTTGTCCTCAAAGAAAATCATAACCCAACGTAACATACACATAAACATGCAAAAGGTTTTGATTAGATAACCTGCCATTTTGTCTCGTGATTGAAATCATTGTATTAAATGGATAAACAACTTCAAGGTCGCATTACCAAAATCAATTTCTATTTTTCCAATGCAAAATTGATGTTTGTGTGTGTGTGTGTGTGAAAAATTAAGTATAGTATTATGAATTCACAAGTTGCTTCAATTCCTGACCATCAATGATCAAATATGTTTTTTTATCATTCGTAAGATTCAAACACCCCTAAACTTATTCTTTTTTTCGCTCTTTTCCAGTGTGTGAATTAAGGTTGTATTTTCTACTATCCTCACCTCTCTAGTTTAGGCAAAATTTTACCAATTGCAGTTCAACATGACAATAAACAAGGATTCTCCATTAAGTTTGATTGCTTCAATTTCTAGAACTTAACTAGGCTAACAATCTTTTATCAAAAGTCAAATTTCTCTAGAAATTTGGTATAATATGGCTTCTTTTAAAAGCACTTTTGAAATAGAACACTCTTTTAAAAACTAATTTCTAAACAAAAATTAAGGTAACTTCTTCCAAAAGCTCTAAAAACAAATGCAATGCCATAGTATCTTAGGATTCAATTTCATTATTCAGATACACATTCTACTTTTTTTAGGTTTTAGTTTTCTTTCCTTTAGGACATTATTTTCTTTTCCTTGTACTATTAGGATTATCTGATTATTTCTATATTTTTTGCCTATATAAGAAGGGTTGAGAAATTTTTTTGATCATACATTCAACATATTCAAGTTATTTTTCCACAATTCTTAAACTGTCAAATACTTTTCTTCTTTAAAAGTATCCAATTCCACTTTCACACCAAAAATGAATTGTAAAATTGTTTGCTTATCCAGATTTTTTTTCATTCGCCATTATCTTTCTATTATAAAACAAAAAGTTTGTGTGTATGTGTGTGTGTGTCTATATATATATATATATATTGTTGAACCAAGGAATACACCTCGTTATATTTACCCATTAGTGAGGCAGAAAGCAACGCGCGAAGGGAACGAAGATGCAAAAGGCTTGCCTAAGAGTCATAAACTATTTTTCATAAATGGATTGGCTACAGGTTGTCAATGAAAAGCACATGGACAAATGAATAAAGTGTGATTCCTAACCAAATCAGTTACAAGATAATCAATAAAGAGCCTCCATTTGGCACAACTTGAAAATGACCCAAACTACTCCAATGCTTAAAGGGAAATTTATAAGTATCCCCTCATTTGAAGAAAAAGGCATGCAACTCAAATATCTTCCTCTTGAATAGCTATTTCATCTTTCTAGTTGAAGCATCAAGACAAGTGAATTTAGGAGGTAAAGGTTATAGTTATGTGAGATGATTTGTTGATTGTATTTACATTGATATTCGATTGTAATTGTTTCATCAATAAACTCGTTCGATTCAATTTATACTATCAACAAATTGGCACCATCTATGAAAAACTTGATCAAAGTAGACCATGAATTCCCATGCACCAGTTGAGGGATACCTGAAATCAAAGGAAATGAAACAAGTTAGGATAAACCAATCATTAGTTACAATATCGAGGAATGAGAATCCAACGAATAGCATTGCTACAGTAATATATACGAGTATATTTGGTGGCAGATAACATTCGAAAGATAGTCGATAATTTAAAAGCACTAATGACTGAATGCGTTGCTCTATGTATGAAAACACAAAACCTAGAAGGCATACATATGGGAAAAGGTAAATTTATAGGTAACGCACAATCTTTAACCTTGTCAATTACATCCATCGAACCTAGAATCTAAATTTTAGGTGTTGAAGATAAAGTATTCGTGTCTCGTGCAATAATAGCATGTAATTGTCTTCATTACATACTCTTGGACATTGAGAATACTAAAAAAGTGCTATACCATGAAGCATTTTGTCGGCTATGAAAGATTAACCCTAGGATTCCTGTAATGGATCCTCACTACTTCACTAGATGAGGCTAAGTCCTTCGTGAACATGCCACTCTGTTAGTGAAAATAGGAAAAGAGTCCCAAACTTATCAAGGATACATGAATTTAAACATCGTCAAGGATAAATCCGCATGAAGCAGGCGAACATAATCATCTCTATCTATAATTTACATGTGAGATATTCCACCAATAAAGATGAAATGTCTTTAAATTAAAGTCAAGGAATCTTACACTACACAAGAAGTATAAAAGCAACAAAGGTGGATTAAGAGTTCCTAGAAATATTGTTGCTATAGTTGAAACGAGTAACCTAAGGGATAAATTAGAAATCAATGGCTCTATCGACCTTCACATAACTGAGTACACATCAGAAGCAACATCGGTCAAAGAGTTAGAAAACTTTATCGTTAGCTTAGAAGATTTGAGCAAAGCTTTCAAAATCAATAAAAAGTTGTGCGAACCTATGAAAGGCTTGCTAAAAACTTCCTAACCACGAATCTAAATGATTTCGCTTGATAACATACAGATATGATAAGGTCGATCCCAAAGTTCCTTGTCATGCCTTGAAGCTCGATCCCAAGACTAAGCATAAAATACAAAGTCGTCGATCGATGAGTGTCGAAAAATACGAGGCACTAAAAACCGAGGTGGATAAGCTATTGGAAAATGGCTTTATTTGTGAAGCTCGCTATCCAGTTTGGGTGTGTAATTTGATTCTAGTACCTACAGAGCAAAGAAAAATAATGAACCCGCCAACACTTTATGGACTTGAATAAAGACTATCCAAAAGACAGCTTCTCGCTCCCTAGAATTGATTAGCTAGTGGATGCTATTGAGAGACACGAGTTGTTGAGTTTCGTGGATGCATATTCGGGATATAATAAAGTTTTTATGTATAGACCTGACGGGGAACATTCCATATTCGTGATAGATTGGGGACTATACTGTTATAAAATAATGTCATTTGGGCTAAAACATGAGGGGACAAGGGGTTAGTGAACAAAATGTCTGCGGACTAAATCGGGAAAACGAAGGAAGTATATATCAATGATATGTATATAAAAAGCCTTCAGGGAGATCACTTGAAACATTTGGAATATGCTTTCAATGTATTTAAAAAATTACATAATGAAACTCAATCTACTAAAATGTGCATTTGTAGTTAAATTCGATAAGTTCCTAGATTATATGGTCAATCAGCAAGGTATCGAAGTAAATCCTGACAAAATCCGGGCTCTCATAAAAATGTGATCCCACATCTAAACCAAAAGATGTGCAAAGCCTAACAGGAAGATTTGCTGCTTTAAGTAGGTTTGTATCTCGAGCAGCGGAAAAATGTTCTCCTTTCTTCCAAGTGTTGAAGGGAAGGAAAAAAGATCAAATGGAGCAACGAATGCAAACAGGCATTTCAAGCCCTAAAAGAAATCCTAGGGATAGCACCCTTGCTAGCTAAACCTGAAAACAGAGAAAAAGCTATTTCTATATTTAGCAGTATTCAAGGTGGCAGTATGATCGGTTCTGGTAAAAGGAGAAAGACAACAAAAATTACCAGTTTACTACATAAGTAAAGCCTTGCAAGGAGCAAAGACAAGGTATCTAAATATGGCCTTTACCTTAGTTACAACATCTCAAAAACTGCGACCCTATTTCTAAAGTCATAGTATTAAAGTATTAACAAATTTCCCACTTAAACAAGTACTGCAAAAACTTGATGTGTCAGGGAGGCTGATGAAATGGGCAGTGGATTTGGGGTAATTTGAGATAAGCTATAAAGGACGCTATGCGAGCAAGGCACATGTATTAGCTGATTTTATTGTAGAAGTGTTAGATGTTCCATTCTTGAGGAACAGCCCAAATAAGGAATGTGGAAGTTGTCTATTAATGGATAATCAAGAGATACTAGCTCTGGAGTAGGTACAATATTAACAAGCTCAGAATGGCACAAGTTGAATTGCGGACTAAGGTTCGTGTTTAAAGTAACCAATAATGTGGCTGAATACGAAGCATTATTGACAAGTTTAGTGTTGACAAAAGAAAGGCAAGCTTGGAGTATTGAAATAAAAAATGACTCTCAGTTGGTGGTAAACCAAATAAAAGGGACATTCATAGTAAGGATAAAATAATGGATGCATACCTCGCTGAAGTCATAAAATTGCTTCAGGGTTCGACAAGTTTGAACTTGTCCAAATCCCAAGGGAGGAAAACAAGCATGCAGATACCTTATCAAAGCTGATAAGCTCAAAAGACATGGAGCTATTTAATACAGTTTTAGTAGAATTGCTACCAAAACCACCAAGCCAAAAAAAGGGAGGAAATCCTGTAGATACGGGATAAAAAGACAGCACAAAAATTGCAAATAAGAACTGCTAGATTCACACTATAATGTGATGTCTTATTCAAACGAGGATATAAACTCCTCCTGCTCAATGCATAAGCAAAGATGAGACATCATACGTAATGAAAGAAATCTGTAGAGGTGTATGTGGTAATTATACTAGGGAACACTCCTTAGTGCAGAAAGCCTTAAAATAAGGATATTATTGGCATAATATGAGAAATGATGCAATGAACTTTTCTAGGAAGTGTGATAAGTGCCAACGTTCGCATATATTCCTTGACAACGTACAAGAGTTGGTAACCAGTAATGGCCCTTGGTCCTTTGGTAAGTGGGAAGTCGACTTCGCATAACCATTACCCTAGGGAGATCTAATATGAGATTAATGATAGTGGTAGTGGATTTTTTATTAAATGGAAAGAAGCTAAACCCCTTGTGAACATTATTGAGACCAACACTTGTAAGTTTATATAGAAGAACATTATATGCCTGATTGAGGTGCCCAACTCAATATTTTTAGATAATGGAACACAATTTCAGGGGACAAAACTGAAGGCAATATGCGATGAATTGGGTATCCGCAGACACTTTTGCACTTCATATTGTTCCCAAACCAACTGGCAGATGGAAGCTGTAAATAAAACAATAAAAAATATCCTTAAAAGGAAACTCGATTCTGCGAAAGGATAATGGCCTGATGAATTGCCACAGATCGTATAGACATCCCGAACTACTATAAAATTTTCTATTAGAAAAACCCCTTTTCCCTAGCTTACGGGATAGAGACCATGGTACTAATAGAAATTGGAGTAAGTTTAGGAAGAAGAATAAGGTAACACGAAGAACAAAATGATGAATCTATAAATGCGAGCTTAGACCTCTTAGAGGAAAGACGAAATGATTCTCAAATTAAGCTCACAACATACGAGAAAAGGATGAAAATATATTTTAACTCAAAGGTTTGCAAGAAAAACTTCAAAGTAGAGGACTTAGTCTTAAAATAAGCCTATGTTGTAGACAAAAAATGAGCTCCAAATCGCTTGGTCAAAAATGGGAAGGACCATGTACTATAATCGGGGTAGTGGGAGTTGGAACATATAAGTTCGCAGGAAAGAATGGCAAACCCATTAGGCATCCATGGAATGACATGTACTTGAGAAAATATTATCAGTAAAATAAAATCAATTCTTGCACACTCAGTAATGTCAATATTAATCGTGAAAGTTCATTTCTGTTATGCTAAACCAACAATTTGGCTTAATATCTACCATGCAAACCAAAAATAAAATTGAACAATTTTTGCAAAGCAGTAGGTGTAGCAAAATGAAGTTTCTTATTAATCAAAAGGAAATCTACAAGGCAAGTGATACTTGCGAACTATATCTATTACATAGCCGAAAGGTATATTATGTGAAATAAAAACTACTAGTTACAAGGCTTGTTATGCGAAGTAAAAACTACTACGAAGGCATGCTCATGAATTAAGTCAATCTGCATAACCCTTGTTCCCACAAAGATTCTTGGAGTCAAGCGATGAGGGAGAGGTGGAGAATAAATTCAATCTCTTTGCCTAAAGCAGACTCCAGAAGTTGACCAGGCCTTTATTGGGAAGGAAATGCATAAGGGTTTATTACAATATATAGAACTATACCTTGAATGGTGATTCCTCGCAAATGCGTATCTAAAAAAGATGCAAGAAGCTGACAAAGAACGACATGAGCACTCATAGCTCCCAAAGATTTAGACGAATCTAAGGATCATGTGTTCCCATCCTAACTTTTGAATCATACGTGATGAAATTAGAATCGCGACACACAATTGTAGCATGGCAGATGGAATATTAGGACAATTCTAAAATTATGTGTGGTCATATAAGGTAATGATGTAAGATTTAAGAATGACTCATTTGCAAAATACAGTAGAATCAGGAAGGAAGATGAAAGAATGCCGATGGCATGGGAAAAAAGTTTAGTGGGGACAAGAAACTTTTCCCCAAAATCAATAGTAAACAAGGTAGCAATGCACATCCTCTATGATCAAGAAAAATGAAAATGAAAAGTAACATAGCGCATATATATAGAGTTAGAAGAAGCATATATCCCAATGGACCGTTCATCTAAAACATCGCACAATCTTGATCATTAATACAAAAATCTTGAAACCACACACAAATTAGCATTAAAAGACTCTAGTGACGTTCGATTTGGCTCAAGCATTAATTGCAAAGTACGAAAAACCAAGCCAACTCGTCAGGGAATTTCGCGACTTCAAAATGATGAAATAGTATAGTCCTAAATTTTGTATAAATAATAAAATCTAAGTTGGGGGACTATTTGTTGAACCAATGAATACATCTCGTAAGATTTACTCATCAGCTAGGCAAAAAGCAACACAGGAAGAGAACAAAGATGCAAAAGTCTCGCCTAAAAGCTACGAACTATTTTTCATAAACGGACTAGCTACATGTTGTCAATAAGAAGCACATAGACGAATGAATAAAATGTGACTCCTAATCGAATTAGTAACAAGATAACCAATAAGGAACCGCCATCTTGCACAACTTGAAAATAATCAAAACAACCCCAACCCTTGAAGGGAAATCAATAAATACCCCTTCATTTAAAAAAAAAAAAAAAAGATAAAAAAAAAAAAGATAAGCAATTCAAATATATTCCTCTCAAATAACTATTTTTCATTTTGTAGAGTTCAAGCATCAAGATTAGTGAATTTAGGAGGTAAAAGTCATAGCTAGGTGAAATGATTTGTTGATTGCATTTACATTGACATTAGAATGTAATTTCATCAATAAACTCGTTCGATTCAATTTGTACTGTTAACGTAGATACTTCGACTTGTCCACAATTATCTTATGACATAAGAGAAAAAAAATAAATTAAAAACACAAAATTACATGGATGCAAAAAACAATAATTGTTGCAATATGCTAATTTTGTTCATACTCATCATTTCAAGCAAAGTCTACAAAATCTTGCTACAGGACAATACCTCAACTGATAATTTGTCCAAATATCTACTTATCATTAATAACATGTATTGAATTTCATTTTATTTTTTCTAAAAGAAAAGAAACATAACAATCATAAAAATTTTACGAAACACAAAAGGATAGTCAAGACAAGTTGTCTTTAAAAGTGAAATTTCTTATAGCCCCATCGCTATATCGTTCAATCCTCCCAAGTCCTCTATATTCTTTTAGTTCTTTCAATTCCAATTCTCCATTCTTTTCCCACTTCAACAGCACCTTTTCTAGCCTCTCTCTCCATTATACTACACAAATGTAATTTGCGGCGTGCTCACTAAGTCGGTCAACCCACACATCCACAACATGGAAAACACGAAATTGTACTCAATCCTACACAGAATTCCCCCTCTTCCCTCCCACTACAAATACTTAGTCTACTTTGGCTGAGGGACAAATGGGCTACCCGAGCAAGCTTAACCTATTGCAAACAGGACACGAATTTAAAAGGGCAATAAATACATTTTAAAACCGAAAAAGTAATTTAATTGGACACCAAGCATGAAAAAATTCATAGATAAACCCACAAGATTATCAGACAAAAACATACCTAAAATAATTTAGTCTACAAGCTCAAGGTTTTTAGTTAAGCTAGTTCCGACATAAAAGTTACTAACTGAAGCACTCATAATAACCAGCATTTTAAAGTTCTGAAAAGACCCTTGTCTATTCTAGAAAATTACATCATGATAGGATCAACTATATATCCGAGTAGTCCCCCGAAAAATGATAGAACAAGATAGGAACACTCTCTTGAGATTCTACAGATCCTTGAAAACAGCTGAATTACATCTCGCATAGATATCTGCAAGTGGACGTGTTCTCAGTACAACATTCTCAGAATTTGAATCACTATCTGATATTACTTCTTCATTAACATCAGCATCATTTATCTGAGGAATTTCAGTTTGAGGAATTGTTTTTGGAATCTGAAGTTGATTGTCTGCAGTTGATTCCCAATTCCATGAAGATTCCTCATCAACTTTGATATCCCTACTGGATATCACCTTCTTGCTTTGATGATTGTACACTCTATATCCTTTGGCATTATTACAATAGTCAACTAGAACTCCTATCTGTGCCTTCTGACTCAATTTGTCTCTCTTTACATTAGGGATGTGTGTGAAACAAATATTGCCACACACTTTCAAATGAGAGACATCTGGTTTTTCTCCATACCAAGCTTCAAAATGAGTCTTCTTGTCCAAGGATTTTGTAGGCAATCTATTGAGTAAATAAACTGTTGTATTCATTGCATTTGCCCAAAGTTCCTTTGGTGTTTCTTCTCAAACATCAGATATCTTGCCATCTCCATAACGATTCTGTTCTTCCTCTCACAAACACCATTCTGCTGGGGAGAATAAGGGACTGTTAGCTGATTTTTATCCCCATGTCTTCACAAAATTTATCAAACTGGGTACAGTAATACTCTGTTCCATTGTCTGATTTGATGGCCTTTATTTTGCAGTCACTCTCATTTTTCACCAAATTTTTAAACTTCTAAAACACACTGGTTACCTCAGATTTCATTTTCAAGAAGTACACTCAACACATTCTTGACATGTCATCTATGAAGAGGACAAAATACTTCCTGCCATTCAGTGTTGGTGTTCTCATTGGTCCACAAACGTCTGAGTGTACTAGTTCAAGCTTTTTTGTTGTTCTCTTTGCTGATTTTAGGAAATGACAATCTGGTTTGCTTTCCAAATTGACATACATCACACACACAATCATCACTACTGATTTCAGGCATGTTTTCAAAAAGTTCCAATTCATGCATATTTTTGAGCGATGTATAATTAGCATGTCCAAATCATTTATGCCATAAAGAGGATTCAATAGCAGTGCCTGCAAGTGCATGATCATTCATATTTTTCCACTCTAAAGGAAAGCTTCTATACCTCATTCCAACAGTCATCACTTCCCGATTTTGT
>CAIGRB010016964.1:0-18119 GCA_903798255.1 Fraxinus quadrangulata | reverse complement strand
ACACCATTCTGCTGGGGAGAATAAGGGACTGTTAGCTGATTTTTATCCCCATGTCTTCACAAAATTTATCAAACTGGGTACAGTAATACTCTGTTCCATTGTCTGATTTGATGGCCTTTATTTTGCAGTCACTCTCATTTTTCACCAAATTTTTAAACTTCTAAAACACACTGGTTACCTCAGATTTCATTTTCAAGAAGTACACTCAACACATTCTTGACATGTCATCTATGAAGAGGACAAAATACTTCCTGCCATTCAGTGTTGGTGTTCTCATTGGTCCACAAACGTCTGAGTGTACTAGTTCAAGCTTTTTTGTTGTTCTCTTTGCTGATTTTAGGAAATGACAATCTGGTTTGCTTTCCAAATTGACATACATCACACACACAATCATCACTACTGATTTCAGGCATGTTTTCAAAAAGTTCCAATTCATGCATATTTTTGAGTGATGTATAATTAGCATATCCAAATCATTTATGCCATAAAGAGGGTTCAATAGCAGTGCCTGCAAGTGCATGATCATTCATATTTTTCCACTCTAAAGGAAAGCTTCTATACCTCATTCCAACAGTCATCACTTCCCGATTTTGTGGATCAAATATGGTGCATCATTTATCTTTAAAAATTAGTGTGTAGTCTTTCTCAAATAATTGACCAACACTAATTAAATTTTGATCAATGTTAGGTACATAAAGAACATCAGAAATGTACTTAGTACCTGATGAGGTCTGCACTGAAATTTCACCAACTCCTTTTACTTCCACAAACTCTCCATTTCCAACTTTAACTTCTGATCTGTATGCTTCATTTAACTTAACAAAGATACTGAGGTTGGATGTCATATGATGAGTGCATCCACTATCCAACAACTAGGCTTCAACATTGCTGCAGGCTTTGAGAATCATTGCTGTGAACAAATGTTCTTCCTGCTGATGATTCTCTGCTACCTATACTTGCTGAGGTTCCTGCTTCTCCTTCTGGTTTTTACAAACCTTTTCAATGTGTCCAAATTTCTTGTAGGCCTTGCATTGTATTCCTGGACTGAACCAACACCATTTAGGTGAGTGTCCTTTCTTCTTGCGGTGTGGACATGGTGGCTACTTCCCTCATTTACCAGTACTTTTGTTGTTCTCAACCTCTTTTTTCTCATTAGATGATTTCTTCACACAATAGCTCGTTTGAGCATTGTGTTTTCCCTTAACGAATAAGGCTCCTTCAACCTGTTCTTTCTGTCTTATCAACCTACTATGCTCTATGGCTTGAAGAGCATTACCAAGCTCAGACAAGGATATAATGGATAGATCCCTAGAATCTTCAAGTGAGGAGATCTTGGCTTCAAACTTTTCAGGTAAGCTAATCAAGATCTCTACTATCCTTTTATCTGGCAAATCATCAGTTAGCAGCCTAATTTGATTCACCACCTTCATCAACCTATCAAAAAACTCTTTGACGATTTCTGACTCCTTCATTTTCAGAGTTTCAAACTCCCTTCTCAAATTCAATACTTGCATCTGTCTTGTCCACTCATTGCCTTGAAATTCTTCCATTAATCTATCCCATGCTTTCTTTGCAGTTTCACATGTTATGATCCTTGTGAAAATCGCATTTGAGACAGTAGATTGAATACAAGGAAGGGCCTTAAACTTCTTTGCAACCTCTTCACTATGTTGCTTCAACTGTGCAACAGTGGGATTTGCTCTCAATGGTGGAGGTTCAGCTCCTGTTTCTGTGATTTCCCATAGATCATAGGCTTTCAAGTATGCCTTCATCTTTGCAGCCTTGAAGTCATAGTTTTCTCCAGTAAATATTGAAGGTGATGGGGCTGTGAAACAACTGGAAGCCATTACTCATATTCACTAGTCACTAGGCTGATTTACTGAAGGTTTCTTACAGGTTTTCTCTCATGTTTCTGCCTTACTTTCTTTGCAGTGTGTTCTAAGGCCAGAGCGCTCTGATACCACTGATAGAATATGAAAACAAAGAGGAAGAAGAACTTAGATTTTCATAGACAAAATGATAAAACCGGCTGGAGCCATACATATACAAAACCATATTTCAAACCATAACGTTTTACCTACTACTACTCACTTTGATGGACAGCATATCTAGGACTATATTAGACCATACTTTGCTAGACTTTAAACATATAACATAAAGCTAGAGATGAGTACAACAAAACATAAACTTATGACAACAAAATTATCAATTTCAAATGTCAATACAAACTCATTTCGGATGAAGTAAACTTCACGAAGGAGGTTGATGAGATCATAAAGAGTGCAAATTTTGAAAGAAAGTATGTATCTTAGGTAGCACTCATATGTAATCGAAATTTATTTTAGATATGTGTAAAATTCTATTGATCATATAGAACAGAAAAACTTCTTCACACAACATGTTACCAATAATGTAAAATTCAGTTTTTATGCTAATAATATTATGGCAATTGTTTGATTAAGGCACATGGTTCTTGCAAGTCAACGATGATACTGGGAAGGATGCAATTGCTCAAGAACTATTTCGTAACAAGGTATGTTATAAAATACAAAAAATAAAAGGTATTATAGGAGCAGTCTGAATCAGTCTTAGTGTCTTGTTAAATGCAATCATTTTTAATATGATCCAAACATATTTTGTATGTTTCAATCATTTTTGGCATGATGCAAATAGATATAGGCTTTGTTTAATTGGATGACTCTTTATGATAGTCATATGTGTATTTATTGTTGATAATTTCACAATAATCATGCTAAGGACAAGAATCACGTATTCTAAATTGGTAGATTGAAATTCATACCCGTGGAAGATATTTTTGTTTATGAATATTACCAGCTAGATCTTCCTTTCCTTGCTCCTCAAATAATCAGCCATCAATGCCAATAGATGTAGGCTTTGTTTAGTTGGATGACTCTTTATGATAGTCATATGTGTATTTAGTGTTGATAATTTCACAATAATCATGCTAAGAACAAGAATCATGTATTCTAAACTGGTAGATTGAAATTCATACCCGCGAAAGATATTTTTGTTTATGAATATTACCAGTTAGATCTTCCTTTCCTCGATCCTCAAATAATCAGCCATCAATGGGGCAAGCCAAAACGATATGGAGAGGAGAGGGGATCTAGCTATTATATAGGAAATTATAAAGCCGGCTCATTACCGACTCTAACCCTAATTAGGGTTTATATAATTCCGGCCACATACTTAAATTATCACATTATAATAATATAGCCTGCAAGGTGTACAACGACCCAAGTGATCACTAACATATTGGACCTAATCACAGTATCATTGTAAACCATACATCTAAACGTAAAATTCACAATCAAATGGAAGCTCACATAATAGAATTATTCTAATATTCTCCCACATCGGCAAACATTTGATTGCTATAGAATAAAACTTTTAACCTCCGGGTCAGACTACATAGGTGGCCACACAAGTATAGTTGCAATGATAACACCTTACACAACATGATTCGGTCCAACAAGAATATCAATATCGAACATGGAAGTCGTTAAACCAGTCAAATTATATAAGACCACTCCATAGCTACAAATCCCCATCCTCCAGCCAATGTGATAGTATGCAATATGAACTCAGCACCAAAAGAGATAAAAACCTTTGCAAATTCATATCAATCCTCAAAATGCTTCTAATCAAAATGAAGCCACATGTCACTAAAAGAAACTCATCTTATGTCTTTAATCCATTATCCAACCAATATGTAAGCAGTATGAAATTAGCACCAAATGTGATCAAAACTGTGTTAATTCATATCGGTCCTCAGAATGCTTCTAATCAAAATGAAGCCACATGTCTCTAAAAGAAACTCATCTTATGTCTTTAATTGTCACATCTCGAGATCAAAATAATATCATAATAAAAAACATAAGTCAAATGCATGCTCAAAATAATTTATGAATAGGAAAAAATATATTTTATTATTGGAAGGGGCTGTACCCGAAAAATATATGGGTTGCCTACATACCCCGTGAAGGGATCAAGCCCAAAACTGTAACACCCCGACCCCCATGGTCCGAAATGTCACCAAATAAATGTACTTTAGCAGTCAACTTAATAACGAACTATACTTTTAGCAGAAAGCTTAAATATTTAGCTTAAGGATATTAAACAAAATGATTTGATATCCAAAGAAAAGATTCAAAAATTCCCTTGGAATAATTTCTGTGTACGCATCCACTTTTGACGTCAAATTCTAAGCAAAACTTTAAAATATGAACCTTGCTGTTTTTTTTTCAAAGGCGACATTTGACAAAATAAATTCGTTTGCTTAGTTATCGTCACCGAAACATCATGAAATTTTAATGTAAAGTAGAAAACTCCTTATAGTATGACACATTCAAAAATCGACTTCCGTCGACAACATATAGGATATTAAAATATTTTTCAAAACCCCGCAGTGACCCGATTTGGAAGGAAACTCAGCACGGTTCACATAAAATGTCATATAAAATTTTACACATTGAAATGACATAATTCCAAGTCCATTCAGAAATTAACTCATCAGGCTAACAAAAATCACTGGTTTTGTCCAAAAATTCCATGTCACGGCTGGGTTATGAATTTTTGAAATCAAGGGCAGAAGCTGAAAACAGCATCCATTCCCAGTGCAGCTTACTTTAAAGTGATGTATAGAATTCTACCGACATTGGATTGACTTGATCTCGAGTTCATTCAGTAGCTAACATGTAAGGCTATCCAACGCCACTGATTTTGTCTAAGAGTTCCAAATAACGAGTGAGTTATGAATTTTTAAAATCATGGCAGAAAACTAAATTTTTAGAAGAGACAACAAAGCTTTAAATCGCTAATTCATTTATTTTGTACAGTGATATGTAAATTAATTTTCATGACACATATCTGCATTCAAACATAATTTATTCATAGAAAAGAAAAAAAAAAAAAAAACTCTTAGCATGGGTTCACATATAACGCCATAGAAATTCTTAAAAGAAATCAACATGATCATTTTATAGTCGAATTTAAAGTTATTAGTCACCGGCTCTCCATAGCATGTTACATCATCTTCTGCCATCATCCATGCCCCAAGGGAAACAGATCAACCTGTAGAAAGGGAATTAACCCATGAGTTTGAAACTCAATAGATATCATCAGTGCATTTTGTTGTAAAAATTTAAAATTTTCGAACTATAGATTCATACCGTCGCACGTAGTAGGATTTCCGGCAAAAATCCAATTTTTGTAGAGTTATGAATTCACATAATGCATAGAGCCGGTGAATGATTATTCAAACATAGTAGTGTCGAGGCNAAATTTATAGTTCAAGAGATACCTGCAAAAGACATATTGAATGCAAATATTAGCAACTAGATTTTCCTCCTTGTTCCTCACAAAAGTATTAGCCATCAACGGGGCAAGCCAATAATACATTATAGAGAGGAGATGAGACCTAACTATTATATATGAAATTAAAAAGCCGGCCCATTACCGATTTTAACCCTATTTAGGGTTTACATAATTCTGGCCCACATACTTCAAATTACCACATTATAATAATATAGCATGTAAGGTGTACAACGGTCCAGTGATCACTAACATATTGAGTCTAATCACACTATCTTTGCAAATCATATATCTAACCTGTAAAATTCTCAATCAAATGGAAGCCCACATAATAGAATTATTTTAACATTCTCCCACTTGGGCGAACATTTGATTGCTATAGAACAAAACTTTTAACCTCCGGATTAGAGTACATAGGTGGCCACACAAGTATAGTTGCAATGATAACACCTTACACAACATGATTCGGTCCAACAAGAATGTTAACATCGAACCAATCAAACGATGTAAAACCACTTCACAGCTACGAATGCCAACATCCTTATCGATATGGATCCCCATCTTCCAACCAATGTGATAGTATGCAGTATGAACTTAGCACCAAATGTGATTAAAAAAATTGTACTAATTCATATCGATCCTCAAAATACTTCTATTCAAATGAAGTCACATGTCTCTAAAAGAGACTCGTCTTATATCTTTAACTGTCACATTTCGAGATCGAAATAATATCATAATAAAAGACACAAGTCAAATGCATGCTCAAAATAATTTATGGATAGGAGAAAATATATTTTATTATTGGAAAAGGTTGTACTCGAAGAACATATGGGTTGCTTACGTACCCTATGAAGGGATCTAGCTCAAAGCGTAATTCTGTTACATAAATAACTCTCACTAACCAAAAATATCAAAAGTTTTCACAATACCCATATTAGCAACATGTGTCGTAAAAACTTTAGGAGCGAGTCCCTTAGTCAAAGGATCTGCAATCATTGCCTCTGTATTAATATACTATATTTTCGTATGCCCATCCTTGACTTTATCTCCGACCACCAAATATTTGAAGTCAATGTGTTTTGATCCACTAAAACTTATATTATTTCTTGAAAAGAATACTGCCGCATTGTTATCACAATAAATAGTAATTGGCATAGAGATGGAGCCAACGATTTTCAGCTCAGAAATAAAATTCCTTAACCAAAAGGCTTGAATTGTAGCTCCATAACATGTCACAAATTCAACCTGTATAGTAGAAGATGCCACTAGAGTCTGCTTAATATTTTTCCACGAGATAGCACCACTAGCTAACATGAAAATATAACCTGAGCTTGATTTCAAATCATCTTGACATCCAGCAAAATCTGAGTCTGAGTAGCCTACCACCTCAAGGTGCTTTGAACGCTAGAAAGTGAGTATGTAACTTACAATTTTCTTTAAGTAACTCATAACTTTCTTAGCCACTTTCACTATGCTCTTGCCCTGGATTCGACTAAAACCTACTAAGAACACTAACAGCATAAGCTATATCCGGTCTAGTGCAAACTTGAGCATATATCAAACTCCCCACAATACTAGCATACAGAATCATCTTCATAGATTCTCTTTCTAGCTCATCCCCTGGACATTGAGCTTTGTTAAACTTATCCATTTTTATGATAGGTACATCACCAAATGCACATATCTGTATGTTGAACCTTTCTAGAACATGTCGTATATAAGCCTTCTCAGAAAGTCTCAACACGCCACGATTTCTATCACGATATATTTCAATGCCAAGCACATAAGTAGCTTCTCCAAGATCTTTCATTTCAAAATTAGCAGATAACATTTTCTCTATCTCATGAAGTAACCCTAAATCACTGCTAGCAAGCAAAATGTCATCAAATATAGGACAAGATAAATAAAATTTCTCCCACTGGTTTTAAGATAAATATATTGATCAACTGCATTTTCAATAAAACCAAGAAAAGTCACAACCTCGTCAAACTTCAAATACCACTGTCGTGGTGATGCCTACTTGAGACCATATAAGGATTTATTCAACTTTCATATCAAGTTTTCTTTTCCCTTCACAACAAAACCTCTAGGTTGTCTCATTTAAGCCCTTTTCGAAAGATTTCCATTCAGAAAAACCGTCTTAACATTCATCTGATGAAACTCTAAATTATAATGTTCTAGAAGTGCCATGGTAATTCAAAAAGAATCTTTGGACGAAATAGGTGAAAATGTTTCATAATAATCAATGCCCTCTCGATGAGTGAACCCTTTTGTAACCAATCTCGCCTTCTTTCATTCAACATTCCCTTTTGAGTCTAATTTTCTTTTGAAGATCCACTTGTTATCTATGGCTTTAGCATCCAAAGGAAATTCAACAAGCTCCCAAACTTTATTTTGTTCCATAGAATTCATTTCTCTAGCTCAATTTTGACAATCTTGAATTTCTCAAGTGCATGAGATTTATCATTAATCAAGTAAACATAACCATATCGCGAGAAATTATCAATGAAAGTTATAAAATATTTGTTCCCACATATGGTGGAAGGTAAATGTCTACTAATATCAGTATGTATCAAGTCCAAAATACCATCACTCCGAGTGGAACCTTTCTTAGTGGATTTAGTTAACTTTCCTCTTATACTATCCACACAAGTGTTAAAATCAAAGAAGTCGAGAGAGGAAAGTATCTCAACTTTAATCAATCTCTCCATCCTATCCTTTGAAATGTGACCCAACCGTTTATGCCACAATATGGAGGATGATTCACGAATTAGAGACCTTTTATTGGCACATTCGCAACACAAGAGACTTCACCTAAAGAAGCAAAACACAATTTATATAAACCAACACATAAGAGGCAATTTTCAATCAAACAAGAGTCATAAAACAATTCAACCATTCCATCACCAAAATTAAAGGAAAAACCAGAAGCATCAAGTTTCGATATAGAAATTAAATTCCGTCACATTGTCGGTACAAAAATAATATTCTCTAGAATAAGAGAGAAACCAGACTCCAAAGACAATTTCACTACTCTTATGAACTTAACCTTCACTTGAACTATATTCCCAACGCACAGGCTTACTTCATTCTCACTAGGCCTCCATTTGCTTGTGAACCCCTACAAGGAACTCGCAATATGAATACTGGCTCCCAAGTTTAACCACAAAGAATTCAAAGGAACATCTACAAAAGAAGACTTAAAACAAACTAAGACCAATGAGATACCTACGGAACTCTTCTTCTTCTCCAACCAAATCTTAAACTTAAAACAATCTTTTCTGCCAGTGACCATCGTTTTTGTAGAACTTGCATCGATCATTTTTATTTATAGTTCCTTTGGGACCACTAGAAGTGTGACGTCCAAGATTTTTATTCTGCTGATTATGGTGTGACTAGTTACCCTTGTGGAACTTAGACTTATGGTTATGAGAGGACCCCTTGTTCTGTGTGGTAGCTAAAAAGCTAATTGCATAGTTTCGACATTTTCACGCCTCAACATATTCTCCTCTTGGGCACATACAACTGTTGACCTATGATTAAATATAGCTCCACTTGTTTTGATTATAACAAACAATACACTTATATTTCTAACAAACTTTGTTTCTTGAGTTTTTCATGAATATATCTTCTTAAATATTCAAAGACTCGAATCGTCATCAGTTGAAGAACAAGCAATCAAATGAGTCTCGAAGAAAATGAGAACGAGAAATTTGAAGATTAAAGTTTAGAAGTAGTTTATCGGAACTTAAATGTAAATGTATTAACTCATCAATTTTTAGCAAGTATATAAAGCTCAAATTATTTTCATAATCCATCACTTGTATAAAACTGATTTTTTATTTAAAAAAAGTCAACTTTTAGGCAACCGAAAATTCAAATTTTTCGTCGACTGAAAATGCTGATTTTATCAACCAAAATTCCAACGGTTTGATTTTCCAACGGCAATACATTTTCGGTCAACCGAAATTGGTCAACCAAAAGTGACTGGTTTGACATCATTTGCTCTATAAATATTCATCTCTTCCTGAATTTAATTTTAACAACTTATAAGAGATATTTAGAGAACTTATTTATTGAAAATTATTGAGTTAGCTTGATTCTATTTTCTACTTCATTTATTAAAAAGAATTTTTTGATCTATCAAACATATTTCATCTAATTTTTCAAGAACACTACTTTGGAAAGAATTTCTTATAATCTCACATACTCTTTATCCTTAGTAGAAGTTTTATTTACCAATACTTTGATTTAAGTGTAAATCTCTCTTCATACTTAAATTACATTATTTGTTAAGAGAGATCATTGGTTTGAAAAATTTGATACAAAAATACAAAATATTTCATTATCAATTATTCATCAAAGTTTTCATCATAAACACTTGAGTTTTATTATTTTGCTATCTATTGAAATGTTATCCTAACTCTCTAAATATTTGACTTGATTATATCATTTGTTAAGAGAGTTCTTTCAATTGTAAGATCATTATTTATATTTTAGTGGTTTCGGAAGTCTTGTGAAAACTCGATTATTGTTGAGGATAGGTGCTCCTTATTGTAAGTCACCTAAAGATAAGTGCTTCTTGTTGTAAGTCACTTAAGGATAAGTGCTCTTTGTTGTAAGTCACTTAAGGATTGGTACTCCTTGTTGTAAGTTACCATTATAATATTTTTAGCCTTGCTCGTGACGGAGAGCTTGATAACGGGGACGTAGGACACATTGTGTATTGAACCTCATTAAATTCGCTTGTCATCTTTATATTATTGCACTTTACTTTGAATTGCTATTTACATTGTGCTATATTTCCTTAGGTGACAATACTTGAATTAAGTTATCGAATTTGCATATTTACTTCTCTTATTACATTTTGCATTTTATGTGTTAAATAATTTTGATACTAATTGTCGAAAAAGTTTCAAAAATCAATTCCCCACCCCTCTTGGTTAGTTATTCTTGGGTTATCAACAACAATAAGGTCATTCAAATCCCATTTATCTACTTGAGCATTATAAACAACCTTCAACTGATTAAACTGGCTCAGAAGGCTATTCAGAACATGATAGACCAGAAAATGCTCAGCAATGGGAATATTAAGAGCCTTTAATTTAGAAGATATATTAATCATCTTCGTAACGTGTTCCCTAACTCCACTTGTACCATCATATCTCATATTCATCAGTTTGTCCATTAGATCTCCAGTTTCAACTTTATCAGACTCAACAAATCTCAGTCATATGGCATCTACACAACATTTAGCATTTTCATTATCCGGAATAGCACCCATAATGGAATTAGATATGGAGCGCTTAATAATTTTCAAACAAAGTCTATTAGCCATTTCCCACTTTTCATACTCAGCTACATATTCAGGATCGCTTTTATCTGTGGGTATCAAAAGCTGCTTCTCCATTGCAAAATCCAACCCCAAAAGACCAATTGCTATTTCTACGTCTCGTTTTCATCTTACATAATTATTCCTAGTCAAGATTTCAATAGCAGACAATTGACTCGAAAGAACTGAGGCATTTAAAAGTGTGAAAACACAAAATAACATATTTAATATCATCTAAACATAATGCATGCAGGCAATTGATGATAACATATCCATCCAATTAACATGGGCTAAATAATTAGACAGTTCGTAATTAAAGTCAAAATCAAATGAACATTATACGGTAAGAACCTAAATGCATTATTATAAATACATGTTAGTTAACAAAACAGATTGGTTTTCGAAACACCACCCATCTTTGGACAGAAGGAGATTTCTAGACCAGTAAACTCGTTAACTGTCTTATGTCAATTTAAAAAAAAAAAATCATATATAATAATACCTTTGGGCAAAATACTATATGTAATAATTTAAAATTACAATGATAACGTCCATAATTTTTTTTTGAAGAAAACCAAATAAAAATAAGTGTGCCACTTTGGTAATTACCACCCACTTTTATTTCAAAATATTTCTCTTAATGTCAGCACTAAGATAGACTTGAAGTTCACAAAAAATTCAATAATAATAATCACAACCATCAATCGATGACAAAAATCAAAATTCATGCGCGATTGTAAGACGAAATTGACAACTATATTTCAATATATGAAAATAAAATTTAAATGGACAAAAACAACGACATTCAAATATTTCAACAAAAATTAAAAAGTCATTAATTTTAAATATAATTTTAATTTTTTTGATCGAAATTGAAATATATTTGGATCAAATTTAAAAATCTCATCTTAAAAATTCAAATTTAATACCTCTTTTCGAAAATTGCCTTTTGACCCTAGATTTTAAATTATTAAATGGAACCTAACAATTTAAAATTTACAGGGTAGGTCCTTCCTTATAAAATTGCAAACGGCCCTTGAGCGTTAATTGCAAGAAGGGGCTCACAATATCATAATTTCACATGAAGCCCCCAAAGTATCACAAATTGCAGGAGGAGCCCCCATCCCCAAAACAACTCAAAACCCGATCTAAAAGTCAAACCCTAGGCTTTTCTCCCTTCTCGTGGCGCCGCTGGGCCAAATTTTTTTTTAAAAATTTTCACGCAGTCCACGGCCGGCGAATAAACGGGTAGCCCACAATAGCAGCCGGCTGCATCAGCAGCAGCTGCGAGTTGCCGCTCGCTGATGCAGCACCGAAAAAATTCACACAGATATGGGAAAAATTGCACACAGATGTTCACGAGAGAGAGAGAGGAGTCAGAAGGCTGAATTTGTAGAGCACATATACACACAAAAAATATATACATCCAGGTACTTTAATCAATCTATGAATGTTTAACAGGGAGGCCGAAAACAGTGGAGGCAGAAAAATATATGCACACAGACAGAATGGAGGATAGCATCAATTGTTTTGTCCCATAGTAATTATTCACACATGTATGCACGGATGCACAGAGAGGAAAAATTCATATAATTATCCTGGGTTTTTGCTTTGGTGGTATAGATATATGCACGAGAGATGGTGAAGCTACAGTTTTGTTTTTGTGTGGAAAATTAAAAGAAACCTTCTATGAATCTACTGAAGTTGTATGCGAGAGCGAGAGCGAGAGCGAGAGAGAGAGGACAGAACCTTTAAAAATCAATTTAATTTTTGTTTTAAGAGATTCTAATCTTAGCATGTGGCTCCGAGGTCAATTGTTGATAATTTATCAGGAATCACATATTTTAAATTGGTAGATTGAAATTCATCCATGCGAAAGATGTTTTTGTTTATGAATATTACCAGCTAGATCTTCATTTTCTTGCTTCTCAAAATTATAAATCGTCAAAGGGACAAGCCAAAATAATATAGAGAGAAGAGGGGACCTAGTCATTATATAGAAAATTATAAAATCGGCTCATTACTGACTCTAACCCTAATTAGGGTTTACATAATTCCAGCTCACATGCTTAAAATTACCACATTATAATAATATAATCTGTAAGGTGTACAACGGCCCAAGTAATCACTAACATATTGGGCGTAATCACAGTATCATTACAAACCATACATCTAACCCGTAAAATTCTCAATCAAATAGAAGCCCACATAATAGAATTATTCTAACATTTACATATGAAACATACCAAGGTTAGTTTGTTATCACCACTTCCCCGGATCCATTGCTCTCAGTTGCTTGCATGTGAATCTGTAGTCGATAATATTAATACTTGTTAATGGAAAACATTGGATCAATTAGCAGACTAGCGGAGATATGTTCCCAAATACTCATGTGCTCTTGAATGTTCCAAATCAAATCCTCAATCCGATTTCACAGCAAGTAGAGAGCTATACCCTAGTTACCAAACGACCATCTGCCACGGTAATGTCATTATCTACACTTCCCAACTCAACCATTAAATTAATTTGCTATTTATCATTTCTGAGAAATTTTAAGTTCATTTCCATAACAATGATACGCCATTTCACTTGATACAGGTTATCGCACCAGGTACTCAACTAATCAACCACCAGATGCTATCTTTCGGTTAAGCTTTATCAGATTTACATTTTCTCAATAAATTCAACTCTTTTTACTTTCCAAACAGAATGGATGTGTATTTGTGTGTACCGCATGGACACTATACAACACCAATTATAGAATGCACACGTTTAAGGAAGGGTTGGAAGCCCCCGAACGTCGATGATGTTGCTGTTTTCGATAAATGGTTCGGCGACGATTATAGGCCCAGACACTTGTAAGTCTGATTTTTCAATTGATTGATTATATAAACCAAAGCAACTTGATTCAACATAACGATAAAACAGTTTTAATTTATCCCCCTATCAGCAAATTCAAGTTCCCACTAATGTAGGATCAGTTGAAGTGTTCCAGCAGGAGACTAAAGTCACTATAAAAGTAGAAGAAGAAAAGAAGACGCGCAGCAAAAGAAGAAGAAGAAGCAGGCAGCAAGAAGAGGGAGAAGATAAAGTAAAAAGTATGCAACAAGCATATTCATTTCATTCAATCATCAACTGAGTTTTCTAGTTATTTAGGAAAACCATTAATTAAATATAAATCCTATCTTCTAAATCATTTTCCTCTCGAGGGTCCTTGAATAAAGGTACCCCTGAGTAGAGGTTTCTCTTTCCTCTTGAATGCTGCTAGAATAGAGGTTTTTCCCCTGCATTTGGTGTAGGATTTATAGTGTTTTCATCATGCACTCTCACTATGGAATCGGATATTGCAAACATGTGTAAAAAGTCGTCTCTCACAGAACATGAAGAGGAAGTTCTAGCAATCAGAGAAGATGAGGTGCTGACTCCCCATCGGAGTGAAAAATGTTTGTTATTCAAACTTTTGTCGGTAAACACTTCAATAAAGAGGCGCTCAAGAATTCTATGAAGCGCTTATGGCGTCCAAATAAGGCTTTGAGCATTCGCGACATTTCCCGCAACCCGTTCCTTGAAGAATTTGAGGACATAGGGGATGAGGAACCTGTCATGCGCGAGGGTCCGTGGGCGTTTGACAAACATTTGGTTTTAACAAAAGAGATTGATGGCCTTGAACAAATTGATAACATCTCCTTTTCAGAGGCAAATCTCCGGGTAAGAATTATTGATCTCCATGTCATGGTTCGAAACTGGAAAATGGGAGATGCTATTGGCAGGCAACTTGGAAAAATTATTGAAATTGATATCGATAAAAATGAAATAGCTAGAGGTGAATTCCTTCGTGTCCGGATAGGCCTTGATATCTCCAAGCCTCTCCTACGCGATAAGAGGATTTGTGTGAGATATCACAACCCTTTCTAGGTCCGTTTTGCTTATGAGTGCCTTCCGAATTTCTGCTATCTATGTAGCATTCTTGGACATACTCATAAGGAATGCTCCTAGTGGCGATCTACCGTGGAGGCATACACAACCTCTGATTACTCCTATGGACCTTGGCTACGTGCTAGAAACTTTGGAGATTATGGTGGTCCGGTCCGTAACCAACAACTGCAGCCTCAAACCACTGAGCAGCAGAGGAATCACTCCAGTTCCAATGGTCAGAACAATGGTGAACAGGTTGGGGAACAAACTTTGGTGCCGGCAACCAATTGCAGAATATCGAAAAATCAGGTGCTATTACAGAAAAAAATATGGATGGAAATAATGGGAAATTGATGAAGGTGAAATTTTTGGAACAGATGCCATCACATGATCAATTTAGAATCACAGTTTCAATGGAAAATAATTTTGACAGCAATGACTTTCCTAATTTTCAGCCTAAGGATAATCATGTCCCTTAACAAACTAATGTTGATTTACCTAACTCTAGCCAGACATCAATTACTGGAATGGGCGCCAATCAAGCTAGACGATGGAAATGAGTCAAAAAAATAGGATACACAGCTCCAACATGTCCACGTCCTCAGCTAGCCAAAAAAGATCTCTGGAATTTTCTCCTGCAAATGGGAAAGCTGTTCGAAATTCTAAATGCCTAAAGTGTATAGCTAAATCCTATGAACAGGTGTCCAGCTCCAATGCTCAGAATTCGGTGGTGGCTGAAATTCAGTCCCACCGATCCTAATGAAAATACTAAGTTGGAATGCACGAGGGCTTGGGAACCCTCATGTCATTCGTACTCTTTCTGACCTTATCAGAAAGGAAGATCCCGATGTTTTGTTCTTGCAATAGACAAAACTTAATGACACAATATGGAATTTTGTCGAGTTAAACTAAAATTTTACGGTTGTTTTAATGTTGAGGCAGTGGGACGCAGTGGCGGCATTGCTCTTTTTTGGAGATTTGAGATTCTTTTATTTGTTCTAAGTTACTCCAAAAACCACATTGATGCTAAAATTGAAGCGCCCCAACGTAGTTGGTTCCTAACTGGAATCTATGGCCACCCTGAGACATGTAAACTCATGGAGGTATGGAACTTATTAAAAATAGTGCAAAAATTTTCGAAAGGCTGGACCGCTTCTGTACAAATGATTCCTGGTGTCGTCTTTATGCACATGCCTCCATCACCTACAGTTCAACAACGTACTCAGACCACATTCCTATTTGGATTCATCTTGATGGTGTTAATCAATCACTAAAAGGACCTAAACCATTCCGTTTTGAGTCAATATGGCTAGGTGAAATCGAATGCTCCAACATTGTGGTAAACTAGTGGTTTGAAACCAGCTCTCAAAACCTGGAAAATATCAAGAGGAATATCATCCGATGCAGCACTCACCTTAAATCTTGGAACCAAACTACATTCGACAAAGTACAGGTGAAGCTTAAGGAAGCTAGATCAAAGCTAGCTCAAATCCAAAATAAGAATCTAACAAATATCAACACCAATTATCTTCGAAGAGCTGCTGAAGAAGTGCAAACTTGGATGGACAGAGAGGAGATCATGTGGAAACAAAGATCAAGGGCTGTTTGGCTCGAAGAAGGAGATCAGAACACACGTTTCTTCCATACAAAGCCCTCCCAAAGAAGGAAAACAAATTCAATTACAAAACTGTTGGATGATCAAAGGTGCTGGCCAAAGGGAGAAGCATGAGACCAGCTGATCATGAACTATTTTTCTGATATGTTCGCCTCTAATGGCTCTAGAAATCAAGATGTTGTTCTGACCAACATGGAAAGCAGAGTTACTACTGATATGAAAGATGAGCTGACTCAACCTTTTACAGCAACTGAAATCTCTCAGGCACTACGGGAAATGCATCCTAATAAGGCCCCAGGCCCTAATGGTATACCTCCTATTTTTTTCCAAAAGTTTTGGCCTCATATTGGCCCTTCTATAACTAATGCTGTCTTACATGCTTTGAATACTTGTGAATTTTCCCAAAATGTAAATCATACGTTTATTATACTTATTCCTAAGACAAAAAATCCCCAAAGAGTCAAGGATTATAGACCCATCAGCCTCTGTAATGTCCTTTATAAGTTGGTCTCCAAAGTTGTGGCGAACAGGATAAAACTAGTGCTTTCTATGGTGATCTCAGAAACACAGCCAGCCTTCATTAAAGGGAGACTTATTTCAGACAACGTATTTGTAGCGTATGAAGTGCTCCATTTGTTAAAGAGAAAGAAAAAGGGTAAGAAGGGTTACATGTCCCTTAAGCTTGACATGAGCAAAGTCTATGACAGAGTGGAATGGTCCTTGAAGCAGTTATGCACAAATTGGGCTTTCATGGAAGTTTTATTGATCTGGTGATGAAGTGTGTCGCTACCGCTTCTTTTTCGATCATCATTAATTCTTTTTCGATCATCATTAATGGCTCTCCAACCGGTCATATTTTGCCTTCGAGGGGTTTAAGGCAAAGAGATCCTATTTCTCCTTACTTATTTCTTCTATGCACTGAAGGATTGATTAGTCTATTGAAGGAAGCTGAAAGGAGAAATCATGTACCTAGTATTTGTATATGTCGGGGAGCTCTAAGATTGAATCACCTTCTCTTTGCGGATGATAGCTTGATTGTTTGTGAAGCAAATAAATTAGCTACTACTCGATTGCAGGCTATCCTAAGTACTTATGAAGATGAGTCAGGTAAAAAACTTAATAGAGATAGAACTGCAATGGAATACAGTGTTAATGTAAAGCAAGATGATCGGCGATCAATTATGGCCCTATGGAACGTTCCTCAAGTGTTGCAATACAAAAAGTATCTTGGATTGCCACCTATGGTGGGAAGATCCAAATCCCGAGCATTCTCTAAAATAAAACACAAAGTCTAGCTGAAATTGCAAGGATGGAAAAGTAGTATCTTCTCCCAAGGAGGAAGTGAAGTTCTCCTCTAATCAGTGGCTTTAGCAATACCCTCCTATGTTATGAGTTGTTTCAAACTCCCATCCACATTATGCACTGAACTTGAGAAAATGATGGTTCGATTTTGGTGGGGCCAAAGGAAGGAGGAAAAGAAAGTTCACTGGCTTTCTTCGGATAATAGGTGTAAGTCGAAATCCATGGGGGGCATGGGCTTTAAGGAGCTGGAGATTTTTAATTTGGCCATGCTTGGTAAACAAGCTTGGAGGCTCTTGTACCACAGGAATAGCTTGGTCTACAAAATATACCAAGCCCGCTACTTTTCCGATGGTAATGTATTGAAGGCATCTTTAGTTGGTTATCCATCATATGCTTGGCGTGGAATTTGGGAGGCTAAAAATCTTTTGATAGAAGGAGGAAGATGGATCGTGGGAAATGGAAGTACCATACATAATCTCAATGATAAATGGATCCCTGCGATGACAGAATTAAGCAAGGAATTATGGGCTGATTTTCAACGCATCTATAAACAGCAACTCGATTGTCCAGTCTCCATACTAATTGATCCCAACCTGTGGTCGTGGAATTTGGCAAAGTTTA
>CAIGRB010016959.1:93835-116510 GCA_903798255.1 Fraxinus quadrangulata | reverse complement strand
AATAATTAATTTTTATATTAGGAAAAATAATGTAGTTCACTTGTGATTCTTTATTTTTCTCTTCAAAACTTATGTGATTTATTTATTTATGTATTTGCTTTATTATGAGTGTAATACGTTAAATTACCCGATCAATAATTTGATGATTATGTGAGTTTCTTACGAATCGAAATGTGAATTTGAGATTTAGACCATATAATAAAATTCGATAAATCATATGACGTGTAAAGATACCTATACTAATTATTGCGGCCATAATATGAATTCTTAGAATTAGTGTTTCGTTTAGCTAAAGTTGATTCACATAAAGATATATAATTTAATTAGTTAAGTAGACTCAATGAGAACTCGAAAGAGGTAAATTGAATATAATAGAAGAATTAGATCGAACACTACATTATGTTATGAATCTTGAATTAAGAATAAAGGTAATCAATAGATGAAATTGTTATGCCCTGATATTCATCACATATTTGAATTTTCAATTATTCATTATTTGCAATTATTTTATATTTTAGTTAGTTAAAAGTAGATAGGAAAAATAATCATCGCTTTTGTCAAATAGTTAAGTTTTAAAGTATAATTTTCGTGGGAACGATATCAAAATTTAAGAGCCTACTATACTTCTTGTTACGATATCGTACACTTGCAATAGATTACACCTTTTATATTATATTTGATCAAGACAATTAATTAATGAGATTGACAAGACCATTATTTCCTATCTTTTTCCTATCCCAATTTCCACGGCATCAATTAATTTCCGCCAAACATCATAGAAAAAACTACCCCAAAAATGGTCTAGTTCTTTTTCTTTTTTTTTATTTAATTAAAACCACTAGGAAAGCGAAATATAGAACTTTGAGGGAAGAGATAAGAAACTTTAACCCAACTAAAAGACTATGAGTAGACAAGAAAAGAGCCTATTCATTCTATCATACCTCTTTTCGTCATGCATCATGTTTGAACAAGTTTAAAATAGTTACTTGTAAGTCTACATATGAATAAATACGAATGTTGAAAAAAGAAAAACTTATCCTAAAGTAACTCCCAATCACACTAGGTCAAAAATTTAGTTAAATTTAGTTAAAAATGCATTTACCTATCTAGACTAGACCAACTGACCAAGCATGTTGCCTAGTGAAGTATTGATTATGAGAGAGAAAGGGTTCTATGGCTAATTTGTCTCTAATGGTTGAGCCATGATTTTTGACTTATATGAACTCATTGTTACACTTATCACGAAATTGTGATAGCAGCCTTGATTTTAATTAACAAAATTATCATTTTTTGTGGAAAAGTCTATCCCTCTCCCTTATATAAGCCCTAAACTTCCCTACGCTTGAACTCACAACTTGAGAAATTATTACATTTGGTAACAAAATGAATACTTTGGTATTGGTTTTATTTTGTCTCTCATCCCTTATGGGTACATTGGCTCAAGGAGGGATTGGTTCGATTATAAGTAAATCCCTTTTCGATCAAATGTTGAAGCATCGCAATGATGGAAATTGCCCTGCAAATGGTTTTTACACTTATGAAGCTTTCATAGCTGCTGCTAACTCATTTGGAGCTTTTGGAACCACAGGCGATACCGATACTCAAAAACGAGAAATTGCTGCCTTCTTGGCTCAAACTTCTCATGAAACTACAGGTTATATTTAAATCTTGCATATGCATGCATGTTTTGTAAGTGGACTAGACATATCGAGTCATCTCTAAACATTGTAAGAAACGTACCCTTCGTGTTCAAAACAATATTTTACTAATTTGTTCTTGAAATTACTCAGGTGGATGGGCTTCTGCTCCTGATGGTCCATATTCATGGGGATATTGTTTCAAGCAAGAACAAGGCAATCCACCAGATTATTGTGTTGCAAGTCAGGAGTGGCCATGTGCTCCTGGTAAAAAGTACTTCGGTCGAGGGCCCATCCAAATTTCCTAGTAAGTATCGTGTAAAACACAAACATGTTTATCATTCAGTACCAGCCACCACTCGATAATATCTTTACAAGGTTATTCAATACTGTTTATAGAACATGCCATAATTCTTTTAGTATCGCTCAGCTGAAAATAACGGCCATGTATGTACTCAAAATAACTTGTACTTCTTCATTTCTTGAATCATGTGTTGCAGTAATTACAATTATGGTCCAGCGGGAAAAGCCATAGGGGTTGATCTGCTTGCCAACCCAGATGACGTTGCAAATGACCCAACTATTTCATTCAAAACTGCATTCTGGTTTTGGATGACACCACAAGCGCCAAAGCCCTCGTGCCACGATGCAATCAGTGGGAGATGGACACCCTCGGCCGCAGACTCAGCTGCCGGTCGAGTGCCTGGTTACGGTGTCGTTACAAACATCATCAATGGTGGAATTGAATGTGGTAAAGGTTCGAACCCACAAGTGGAAGACAGAATTGGTTTCTACAAAAGATACTGTGACTTACTTGGAGTTGGCTATGGCCCTAATTTGGATTGTTACAACCAAAGGCCCTTTGCTTAAGAAGTTGTGTTACTCCGGTATTCATCTATGTGATGAACTTGATAATAAAATGGAGCTCCTAGAAGCTAATAAATACGGATCTATGTAATAAAACGTGAATAAAGTTTAAACTTTTATGATTATTAGTTGGACTTTTTATTCGTAAATGAACATAAAATTGCAATCGATGGTGAAAAATATACGCAAGTTTCATTATGTTTAAAGAGGTTTTTCATGATAATGTTTGGGTTGGAGACATCGTTGGATGAGTTTAAAATTTTAATAAAAACAAATTAAATCTTCTTCTCTTTCTAGCTAAAGCATTGAGTTTTTAGACGATGCAATTGGAAATCACAAAAACCAAAAGTTACTATTACACTCGTCATTTTCCAATTGACATGATGATGTCCATGAGATCAATTTTCATTTTTGTATTTTAGCGTGACAGCGTTGGAGAGAATTGTACTTCAAACCTTTAGAATATACTTTAGCATAATTTATTCTTTCGTAATTTGGAAATATTTAACGGGGGTAAAAATATATTTAGAAGGTCTTAATTGAACATTGATTAGGTATCTTTAATTGTTACGAAATCGATCATAAAAATTGTGTGGAATGCTTGGATATTATGATGGCACTAACAGTGATGACACGAATAATTATAGCAAAAAATAATAATAAAATTAGAAAATACAAGTTTAAGAAATTAATTTGATAATTTTACTTGTATTAACGTTTATTTATGTGGTAGTCAGATCCGATCGATAGCTGTTTTAGTTATATTTTCTAGTGATGTTTCGGGTCTATGTAACTATACTTTTTCGAATGTTTAGTTTTCTGTGCTAAAAATAATTCTGTCAATTGACCCCACAAAAAAATCTTTTTTTTTTTTTAACCAAAACTTTTTCCATTGTCAAGCCCAATTGCAAAAGTCCATTTTCAGATTCTCTCTCCATCTCACTCCTTCAGGCTTCACGTGGCTTTTCACATGCACCATTGGACTTTGCACACCACAGAGAATTATTGACACAGAGAAAATTCCTTGGATCGATCAGACTTCAGAGGGAGGGAGCTCCGATCATCTAGCCTAGAGGAGAAATTATGGGTAATCCCAGCCTGTAGAATAAGACCACTCGCCTTGTTCGAGACCGCCATTCATATTTTCAGATTTATCTTCTTGTGCTAACCTTGTGATTTTTCTTCAGTCTAGGTAACAAATCGACAGCCTCCTTGTTTTATTTTACATGTTTTTATTCTAAAATTGAGAAGTTACCATATTCAGAAATTGAATATTTATGCTGCAATTAATAATAATAATAATAATAAAACAAATCAAATCAAAGCAAACAAATGAATAAGAAAGAGTAAAACTTGAGTGAAAATGATTTTCATATTATGGTCAGGAAAGGCTCCACTCCACTGGGTTCGTAGGGCGATAAGATAAGAATTCCATCAAAAGAAGGCAATGATACATCCTTTAACTACCTGATACTATGTTCATATGAAAAGAATTCCAGATTAAACAAAATATCAATTTCTTTCGCAAAACTTAGACTATAGTGTTATAATATGATGTTTTTGGCGAATTAAATCTATGTTCACAGAAATGAAACCTAAGGAAGATGAAGCAGGAAATGTGCATAGACTCATGATCAGAGGTTCCATCAGGCATTACATCTATTCCAGGAAGTTCCAACAATGTTTTCATGATTAACGCATGCCTTTGTAGAAAACTCTGTGCAAGTAATATCAATTTCTGTTATAGGTTCATCTTCGAAATTATACCATGCCAGTTTGTTTTGTTTACTTCCAAAACCATTGTACTTTTACTATTTGAAATGGTCAATGGGTCTTATGTACATGCAATTCGTACTTGTTTGAGTAAAGATTTTAGTCCAAGATTGCTTGATTCCGTAATCCTTCATCATCCACAATTTATTACTATATTTAGCAAAACAAAGGCAACCATGAACAGTCGTCAAAACAAGGGACAAATATAATTTCATCCTTTGCAAGATCAAAAGCCACAATGAGGCTTTCATCATCAATGTAATCCACCAACCCGCGAGAGCTCCTTTCCCTAATCCAGTGTACGGCATCGCTGACAATAATTCCTATGATGGCTTATGTGCAGAATTGTTGTGATAATTCAAGTTCAATGAAACTCCAACACTCTTCCATGAATCTGATTTCAAGTTGTAAAACTCACAAAGAAGGCCTACTGTTTTGAAACGCTTACTTGCCATTATCAACCTAATTATCTTGTAGTCATCCTTAGTACTATCGCACCCAAACTCATATTTGAGTAAACAGTGACCACCGAAAGGCTAGTGGAAATATTCAACTTTTGAATATGGTAACTCAAATCGCTAAATTCCACAAAACTATTTGATTAGCTGAATCAACAAAACAAAGATCTTATCGAGTGGTGGCTGGTACTGAATGATAAACATGTTTGTATTTTACACGATACTAGGAAATTTGGATGGGCACTCGACCGAAGTACTTTTTACTAGGAGCACATGGTCATTGTTGGCTTGCGCAACACAATAATTTGGTGGATTGCCTTGTTCTTGCTTGAAATAATATCCCCATGAATATGGACCATCAGGAGCAGAAGCCCATTCGCCTGAGTAATTCCAAGAACAAATTAGTAAAATATTGTTTCGAACACAAAGGGTACGTTTCTTACAATGTTCACAGATAACTCAATATGTCTAGTCCACTTACAAAACATGCATGCATATGCAGGATTTAAATATAACTTGTAGTTTCATGAGAAATTTGAGCCAAGAAGGCAGCAATTTCTCGTTTCGCCCGTGGTTCCAAAAAGCTCCAAATGAGTTAGTAGCAGCTATGAAAGTTTCGTAAGTGTAAAAACCATTTGCAGGGCAATTTCCATCATTGCGATGCTTTAACATTTGATCGAAAAGGGATTTGCTTATAATCGAACCCACCCGTTCTTGAGCCAATGCACCCATAAGGGATGAGACAAATTATTCCATGTACGAGTCCACAAATACTACTACACAAGATGAACCTAGGTTTGGTAAGTTCACATGCAAATTGGTGGAATGGAAGAAAGGAACGAAAAAGAGGCAAAAAGAAAGAAATCCAGAGTTTGGGGACAATAGTGTAAACATTTAATGGTTAATTCGAACCATAAAATGATGATTGAAGATAACATATGATCAATTGAATATAATTGGAGGTTGAATGAGTAAAATATAATTGAAATATTTTAACAAATAAATTTCAAATCGAAAAAGTTTATGCTCCAGAATTTGAGCCTAAAATTGAGATCCATTTTTCGGATAGCAAACGATTAAAGAATTGTATCATTTTGAGTTATATGTTCAACGTACTTTGAATCACGTCAATTGAATATCGGAAAATATATGACCAAAATATCGAAATTTGCCCAAGAACGAACCAACGCGAATCGGAGCGTGTGCGGAGGTAATTCATGGTGCGCTGGCGGAGCCCTATTTTCACCGACCCGATATTATCCAACGGCGCGTGCGCCATGAGTGGATTTAGCCCTTTGTCATTTTCACCCCATCATTTGAGTGAGCCCCGAATGGATTTTAACACCCAACAATTATATTATATTTAATTATGTAAATATAGTAGTCCTTTATAACTAGAATGCCAAATTTAAATTTATAGAGTTGTCGGATATGTGATATAATAATTTTGACAATTTTTTTATTTATTTTTAGACGGGGAAGTGATGAGAGAGACGTGATATTGAAATCTATTAAAAATTGCTTGTGGTTTTATCCATTATAATAAATTGAGGAGTTTTGACTATATTTTATCTTGATCGTATAAGATAATGTAATAAGAGATCTTGATTGTGTTACTGAAATATATTGTTGAAGGTCTTTGGGATCCACTTATATGCATTGAGGGGCCTTAGGCACGTGTGCGGGGTTGTTTAACCTTTGGTGTAGCCTACACGCCTATGACCAGATTATAGATTTTTAGTCCGACGGTACATTTTTTGTCAGATTTTTCAGTATGTTGTGATGTGATGAGATGAGATTGTAGTGCAGATTTAGTTGATGATTATATTATGAATATAAGATGAAATTACTCGAAATTAGTATGCTATAAATATTTGGATTATGTTTTGTAGCAATGTTAAACTGTATGATGAGACAATCTTCTCCTTCTTCGTATTATTATTATTATTATTATTATTATTATTATTATTATTATTATGTTGTGGTGTATAGCGTGAATTGTTGATGTAACTTTAAAAACAAAAAAATCAACCTTTCAATTTGTATTGTAAGTTATATTTTAATAAACTAATTATCGTATTTCACAACTTGGAAATAATATTTTTTATATACTAGTGGGATCTCGTGCAATGCACGATTAGCTATTATAATTGTATATCGAACAGTGTTATAACTAATTTATTTAGTTATATCTGCATATAAAAACTTGAATTTGCAAAGATTGATTATTATTTTAATCGTGACAATTATCGAACCATACAGCTAAAGTTTGGTCTGCCAGTTTTGCTGTCCCTTTTTCCACCCATAGTTACGTGAAGCATAATTTACACACTAAATTGGAGGAGCTTGTCCATTCCTATATATTTGGATTCTAGTGGAATAAGTCATAAAAATTAAAATGGAGGATAACTATTGTGAACTAAAAATTTGCCAAAATATAAGCCTGATGTCTTCATTGCAAGTTGCCCAACCCTACTTTCTCTACGTCTTCATGTTATTAATTGAATTAAAACAAAAATTCAAAAGGTCAAAAATTTACACCGAAAGCAATAAAATGAGAAAGGCACATGTGCCAAAAGACTATATTTTCAAATGTATATGATTTTTTTCACGTTTTAGTGCATTTATATATTGATTGAATTTTTTTTAACATTATTTAATTAAATATTAATAAACAATTTTATTATAGCCGCCATAATATCCTGAATCCGCTACTGCCCTTTCTTGTTTTTTCACGTTTTAGTGTATTTATATATTGTTTGAAATTTTTTTAACATTATTTAATTAAATATTAATAAACAATTTTATTATTGCAGCCATTAGCTACTACCCTAACTGACTTAATATCCTGAATCCGCTACTGCCCTTTCTTGTTTTTCATGTTTAGCGTGACCTGAGTATATACAATGTTGAAATCTGAAAACAACCCCTTAATTTGCCCACAAAAATCTTGTTAAGAGAAATATTAAGAAGACTGAAAAAATTATAAGAGATGGATCATGGAGCTACTGAAGACTTTACATCCTAATGATGAAACTTGAGAAAAAAAAATGGTAAGGTTGACGATCACATTTTTTCAAGAAGCAAAACTATCATTACATCTTAAAGAGTAAGAACCACTTTTCTTGGAGTTTTGGTCCAATTTCTTGATCTCTCTCTCTCTCTCTCCCCAAAACAAAAGGCACCCAATTTCTTGAAACCTTTTTTTAACACATTTCTTTTATGAGAAATAATTTTAAAGTAAATTTTGTAATATCATTTTAAGAAAAGTATAAAAACATAATATTTTTTCAAAGAAGTTGAACGCGCCAACTATGTTGACACCAGAAAATATATAATATAAAACAGAAGGGTAAAATAGGATTTACATAATTAATTTTGATAAATAGGAATATTTTTACAAGGCATAAAATGTGTGTGTAAACAATCAATAAAGCTTGTGTAATTTGCTCTTTTTTAACCATTAAGAGACAAAACATCCCATATTATGCGCTCCAAGCTGACAACTAGGCTGGATGCAATCATGGTTTCTTGTCTCCTCCATGAATTGTGCATGTACCAGGAAAAACGAGGAGTTGAAAATCGAGCCCTGCTACCTGGCTCGGAATTAAATCTCAGGTCAAACCAATCCTGGGCCAAGCAGTCTTTTCCTTGAAAATCATGCACGTAATTGAAGCTTCAAGTACAGGAAATGATGAACAGAATTCATGCAGGAAATTGAATGGACGGCCAGATTTAAAACCTATTAGCCTGTTTTTTTTTCTCTTCCAATGAAATCTTTCCAAGTGTATTTCCTGTCAATTCCCTGTTGTTTTTTTCCTGTTTGCTCACATGTTTTGAATATTGAATTTCGAAATGAAAATGTGAGATATTTAACTATTTGAACAACTCTCCGGTTCTTTGACGGATTAGAAGTCTAAGTATTGCAAAAAGAAAATAAACTAAAACCCGTAAAATAAGACTAAAAATTAAGCCCCGTTTGGTTTGGCTTAAAATCAGATAGATAGATTTCGCATAAAATGTATGATTAAAAATGTAGTCTCGTCCATAATACTATTTTGTTTTTCTGGATCTTGGGGACAAAATCACTACTTGTCTCATGCATGCTTCACGAGGAATGTCCATATGATAGTCTATTCTCCGTGTAGCCCAGAAATCTAACCCAAGTACTACGTACAAGGACAAGAGTTGAGTTCCCCCCTTTTTTTTTTTTAATGTATTTCTATCAAGTGATAGGCAATCAAGTAACAACATGCTAGGTAGAAGAAAGACCAAACAATAATTATAGCATTGGAGACTTGAGTAATTATTAAAGAATTTCGTTTATATCATTTACGTATTTGAATTGTACAAGCCTTTGTAACCAACAAAGGAAGGAAAAAACAAATGCAACAAGGAAAATAGAAAATATATAAAGGCTTCCCTATATGTGAGAGATGTTCTTGTATCTCCATCAATGTCCTGGTCCTTGAGGGCTAGGTCCAGATGGTAACTTTTCAAGCCAATACGACATAGTGTATTTCGCTTTGTCGTACAATGTAGCGAGGTGATTCGAGCTGGATAAATCTTCCGACAACACTCTTGCAGCCTCCACTCGGACCTCGCTCGCGATGAGAACAATAATAAATAAAACGATCAATAAAGTGCATGCCCTCCTAAAATCCATCGAGACTCACAAAAATATGACTGTTTTTGAACAAATTAATAAAGAATGAAGAATTTGTATATTCTCAGCTCCCTTTGTTGGGTGGGTGGGAGGATATGTGAATCTAGCATGGCATGGCGTGACAGTATTTATAGGAGGTTTGTTGGACTAAATGGAACACTTTGAGCTGAATTTTTTTTAAATTTGACTAAGTAGCATTTATTGAATGGCATTAAGATTTTAAGGTTACGTGTTGAACAAGGAAATGTTGGTAAAGGTCATGCATGCCGATTGTATGGCATAATCTGAGGGGCATGTGAAATTCCGAAAATGACCTCGTCATTGACGTTTCTGCAATTTGATTGGAGGATATGTTTGGTCTTTCAAGTAGAGAAGGATAAAATATTTGAGTCATAAACATAAAATTTGAGTCTAATGTTTGAATTTTTCAGTAGCCGGCGCGGCCCATTGCCATCTCTAATCTGAGGGGCATGTGAAATTCCGAAAATGACCTCGTCAATGAATTTTCTGCAATTTGATTGGAGGATATGTTTGGTCTTTCAAGTAGAGAAGGGTAGAAGGGGTATTACATATAAATTATTTGAGTCATAAAAATAAAATAAAATAAAATGTGAGTCCAATGTTTGAATTTTTCAGTTGACTGAATCTAAATGTGTCGAGTTCTTTGTGTTGAATAGACTGCTATTTAGAAGAGGAAAATTGTGTACACAAGAGGCTGCCGAAGAGTTTTGTTTATTCAACAGCTTGAACGTGGACTTTAAAATGGTTTGCTAGCTCTTCCATCATCTACTTATATATTGTAATTATTAATGCAGTCTTAATTCCTTTCTTTTTAATTTAAAACTGTGACAAAGAATCATAGAAAAAAAAACTAAGTTTGTGTACTAATTAGTTCACAAAAAAGACAGATAATTTATTTAAATAATATTAACAACATAATTGGCATGTGTATTTTGACTCAAATTGAATAAAAAAGGGGGGAAATTGCGGGAACTAAAATTTTACCAATTTTGAGGGTGTAGAGTGTAATTGAATCGTGTATGTTAGGACCTGTCAAACTCCACATTGGTATGATATTGTTTGCTTTGGGCCTAGGCCCTCACGAATTTGCTTTTGAATACTACTCAAAAAGCTTCATTTCAATGGAGTATTATCCTACACTTATAAACTCATCATATTTCTCATGTCTAGTCGATGTGGGACTTCTTTTACTCCCAACTATGTACAATGGCAGAAATATGAAGACTTAACAAAGGAAAATTAGTGAATACAATAACAATAAATTTTGGAAGATTGAAACGCGTACAGCGAGAAAAAAGAAAAAAGAAAAAAAAAAAGGCAACCGGTCAAGGAAATAGTGTATCAATGTTAGGGACCATAAAAGTTGGAGGTCTAAAGCGCATATGCGTGTGTTGAATATTATAAATTTAGCAACACATTGAAATATATATATTTGCCACTTTAGTTGTTCTTAGAGTTGTTCATATCTTACTATCATGACCGAGCTTGTGGATTTTTGAAGAATTCTATTTTTTTAATTAAAACCCCTCATGGTGACATATTTAGTTAATATGCATTTAAGGCATACCATAAATAGTCTGGTTTTACGACATGCTTCATATGCACGACATAAACAAATATCGTAAAAAGCCACTTTTGTTGACGGATTTGGGGCATTGAGCATATCAGATCGATTAGGTACTACAGTGGTGCAATGACACAGTAATCGTAGATTTGGGGACGGAGAAGAATTAATTCCGATGGAGATGAAAATCTTTTTGCCTTTTCCAATCCAGGGAGGTCAATTCATGTTTATTTAAATAAGGATTTGTTCAAAAAGAAAATTGAATTGAATGATGACTTTAAAAACAAACTTACCAATTTTACCAAATTTGGACAGAGTAACGACAAGAAATCGAAAAATGGATCATAAAATGATAAAACTAACACCACAAAATGAAATCAAAGTCGAGACAAGAGTTGAACTCTTTGTCTTTAAATCGAATTTGTCCCGCAACGGTCCATACGGATAATGACAATCAACTCTCAAGATACAACGACAATTTTCTAGTGTTAGCATAACTCCAAAACACAAGAATCAACGAACAAAAAATGGAAAAACAGCTTTTATGTAAATTTTTGGTTAAAAAAATATGGAATTTTATGTTATGTTATGTTATGATTGCATATCATTGGGATGAAAAATGGACATCACACGGGTCTTATTTATAAATAGGAAATGTTGTGAGTGAAGTGTTGCGCCCAAAAACTTAGTAACATTTGTCTAGGGTCGTAGCTTTTACTGTCGCTAGCCTATCGTATGTTCGTTGCTCAAGCGCCAGAAACAGAGAGCTTGTCGCTCACCTGTCGCTTGAGTGACATCCTCACCGCTCGAGTGCTAGGTGAGCATCGGAGTTAGATACATACCCAACCAGTTTCTTCTCTTTCCTTTCAGCTTTGGACTGTAATTTCTTATTTACCCGGAATTGATTTTGAGATTTCAAATATACCACGACGATCTACTCGATGAGTAGAACAAGTTAGTCTATTTATTTTCATAATTTGACTATCAGATTAAATCCGTACATTTGATCGAAATTGACATGAAAGTCACTTATCCATATTTATACTTAACCAATTTCAACAGAATTACGATGATCCACCAGTTTCTAACATTAAGATCTAGGAAGATGTACCAGAGCAACAGTAGAGGAAGACAACAATGTTGTTGCCTTTGAAATTTTGGAAAAGGATTCTGGTGCTACTGTTCACTACCATGTAGAAAAGGAAAATCTTTATGATAAATTGGATTGTGAAATGGTCAAATTTTGTTTCTATGTTCTACTCATGTTAATGTAACAAAACATATTGATTTTTCCAACCTGTTGATCAAGAACTATGATAGCCCATTGAAATGGATGTTCGATAAATTGGTGAATAAATTATATTTTGTTAATCAAAAATACGTGCATGCAGATACTAGAGTAATGATTTACTGAATTATTTTCCATCTGAATCTCTTGTCAAAACGTGTTGGATGTTTGTGTGGACGCGAGTAGGCCCGGTATCTGTTATCACACACAGAGACAATCGCTTTGCTAAATCTCCTCCTGCTTGCAGCAACATCTCTCTTGTCAAAACGTGTTGGATGTTTGTGTATATGTTTGCAGTTTTACCTATGAAACTCTCAGCTTACTGTGGTGGTTACTGCGACGAGTCGGTGCAATGTTGATGGCTATGAGTGCACCATGTGTTTCTATCATTCAGTTTCAATTGACATGTGCGTTCAACCTTTTTAGTAGAGAAATGAAATCGTGTCATGTTTAGAATATTGACACTCAAATAATGAATTCCTTCAATATATATTAATTGTAGACAGTAATGTTCAACAATGTACAATGTAAAAGAATAAAGCTTCATTGTACGCAACATGTTTATATTTTCTCTATAGAAAAAAATGCGAATGTCGATGTGTTTTATTAATATTGCAGTCTTTTTTACGCTATTACATATTAATGTGATTTTCTTCTACTCGAAATCGGAGAGTGGAGAAAATTTTTCAAAGGGTTATTGGTTAATGAATAAAATTAAAAGACAAATCTTCCAACCAATTGTTGAAGAATTCTAGAAACAACGAAAGGAATAAATCAAACTCAGAGAGAATTTCAGAATTCTAGTACAATTCATCGTTGATCTCATTTGATGATCAACGGTCCACGGCAACTAACGACTTCAACATTACGTGGCAACTAAAGTTGCACTTCCAAAATTCAATACTCTGATATGCATTTGATTTGTAATATTCGATATAAACGATCTTGTACAGTTTGTATTTGATTTTTGTTCTAATAATGGTATCAGAGTCTTTGGTGGCTGATCCTGATCATTATGAAAAATTAATTTTCACAATCAAATTTTCTTCGATCTGAAATTTCTTGGAACATGCCCTCTGTGGATGTTGTTGGGAAGAATAATTATTAAAAGTTCTAATAAGTAATCCAATTCAAATCTTGAATTTTATTTCCTGCAACTCATCCGTATAATCCTAATGTTCATTTTATGAATTGGGGTCTTAACTGATGGAATTTAACGTAAGATTTTTCATTGTTGTAACATAATTTTAGCTTTTATTTCCTGTGAAATCTTATGTAAACTTTCTACAACTTATATGTGCATGTACTCGACAAGCACAATTATAGAGTCAACTACGTTGTTGTTCTGTCAATTTTACCTCGTCTTTTATTTATATTTTTTCGCTGCAGACAAGCTGTTCAATTCTACACGCCATTTATCATTTTCTCTGCATCCTTAATAAGTTTCCATTTGTTTATTTCCATTTCTATTAAGTTCTCTAAGTCTAGTAAATGTATATATTTATTTTTTGAAATATAATCTTAATTTATTAAAAAAATAAAAGCAACAACGACACTGTTTTCCGTCCTGAGTTACACAAATACGGGCCGAAAGGCCCATTAAACGCAATTTTCATTTCGAGAAATTCCTACGTGGCAGAATCAGGTGGTTAGACGGACCCCGCCACCCCCAACCACCACTCCAGTAGTAACAAACAAAAAAGCCGCCGCCAAAGAGGGGAGTACATAATGAAATCTATGGTTCTAATTTTGAGCCCTAAGCTTCATTAATCTAAAATGATCTGGGGAATTTCTGGCCTCATCTGGGCTTTCGATTCACGTATTATAATCAATTGTGAAGTGTTTGTTGATAGTGTTCTGAATGGTGTTAGGTACATTTCAAAGTTGGATCTTTGGAATATGAGTTTCACAAGTCATTTAGTTTTTTAACTTAGGTTTTATCTTAGCATTGAGTTTTTTTTTTTGGTGAGGCGGATGTGGGTTTGATCATGGTTAAATATTTATGGTTTTAGCTTTATTTTTCTTTTCTTGTTATCAGCTTTTGATGACTAGGTATTAATGATGAACAGAAGAAGAAACTAAAAAATAATAATAATAATTAAAAAAAAAAGAATTAATTTTTCATTGAAAGCATGTCAAGCACCACTAGCAAAATGTTATTTCGAGTACATTTGAGCTCTACTTGGCATTGTGAAGTGCTACTTGAAATTAAGCTTTTTCAGATAGTGCTTCATACAATGTCAAGAACTACTTTGCAATATATTAAAGTTCATTTGATATTCTTAAGCCATGATGATCATCTATCTAATATTATGTAAGGTGAGAGGTGGTTGGAGAATTCTTGTAAAGGGATAGAGCAAAGGAATATATTTCCAATTGACATAAGATATGATCGGCTAGTTTCATTGATTTAAGATCTTGATTCAATAGTCATCTCAATCATTTGAAGGATGATCATATAGATTGTGGCAATCTCAATGTCTCATTGTGACTATCTAAAATAGTAGAGAGATTCAGTGTGGTAATGGTGGATGAATGAAAGATCAAAAATTAGTTTTTCCCTTGTTGTAGCAGAATCCATAAAGTAAGCGAAGGCAATTTGATACTTAGATGAGAGATGAATGTAGTCCCTTGAGGAGTACAAAGTAGAACAATTAACGTTGAAAACTATGACAGAGTCAGGAATTCAAACAATCATTTTGTATGCAGCCATGGTTTGTGCTATATTGAAGAAAATTTCCTTGACCCTATTCATGAATAGTTTTGGAACTTTTTCACCTGCTTCCTTCTTGAATAGTTTTTTCCTTGCATTTATGAAGAAATTACTTGTTTGATGACTTCACTTTGGTTATCAGTTTGGCATGAAGCTAACAATTTGAAGGGCTAGTCGGTGTTTGAAGCACCTAATGTTGGAATATAATGTTTGTTGGCATCGTTATAAATCATTGAATGGACTCAGATTCATATACGACCAGATTCCACTTTTAACTTCTTTTATTCAGTCACACTCGCTTCTTGAATCTTCATAATATCTTTCAGCATTTCCTTGCTTCAATGGAAAATTTCATGATCTAAGAGTTTCTAGTCTGTTTCAAAATGGTTGTATCTGTGCCTGAAGTACTACTAACTTACCTGAATATGCAAAAGAATATTTGATTAATGTGGAGAAAAAGGTTGGTACCTACTTTGCAACTATAGGACTTACATGTAATGACTATATTGAACAATATTTGACAGTAACAATTTTTCCACCCATAGGACCATGCTCACCTGTGGTGGGATGTTTTATCGTAGAAAACAACCTTGCAGTTAATTATTCTTGGAGACAAATGTGTCCTTATCCTGGATGTATGTCTATTCTGTTGCAGGTTTTTGGTGTCATCGGTTACTTCTATTTGCTATCTGGTCCACTATCTATCAGAATGAATTGACTCTGCAAACATCCCTTGAGGCTACTCACATTTCTTCCACATCTATGCTAAAAGCTAGCCCACCAAAAAGCAGAATCTTTAAGCCCATAGAAATAGCACCCACTGTTATTCCCCATTCTCAGTTTCCTGGGGAACCATTGCCTCCAATGTATCCTACTTTCCCACCAACCTATGATCCTGTCTTAACTGGAAGGTGTCCTGTGAATTTCTCTGCCATCTCAAATATCATGGACAAAACAGCTTCTGATTGTAATCAACTCTTTGCGCCTGTTCTAGGAAATGTTATATGCTGCCCACAGTTCAGTAGCTTGCTCCACATACTCCAGGGGGTCTACAGCAATAATTCTGATAATTTAGTTTTTCTAAATGCAGTTGCTGATGATTGTTTTAAAGACATCATCAGTATATTAGCCAGCAGAGGAGCGAATGGCTCAATACCTGCCATCTGCTCTGTAAAGTCTTCAAATCTCACAGGTGGCTCTTGCCCTGTGAAAGATATAATTTATTTCGAGAAAATAGTAAACTCTAGCAAATTACTGGAGGCTTGCACCACAGTTGATCCACTTAAAGAATGCTGCAGACCAATTTGTCAGCCTGCAATTATAGAAGCTGCACTTAAGATATCAGGGACGCAATCATTTGTGAATAACGATACGAATCATCTTGACATGCTGAATGATTGTAAAGGGGTGGTGTATTCATGGATGTCTAGGACACTTCCACGTGATGCTGCTAACACAGCATATCGGATATTGTCTGCCTGCAAGGTTAACAAAGGTGTGGTTTATTGGTAGTTCTTTTTTGTTAGTTTGATTATCTTGTTACAAACAATTTCTTTGAGAATACTTTATGCTCCTTTCACTTTCTTTACTAACCATATCATTCCCTTTGTTGTACCTCCAACCATCATTACATGTAATCTCACAGGATTTAGACATTTATCAAAACCTTTATGTTCTTGAGTTATGGATTATATCTGATGCGTCAAGTGTAGTGGGATAACATGATAAGAAAATTGTACGTAAATCACCAGGGCATTAATCTGGAAGCATTTAAAACTTACCGTTAATATTGCTTTCGAAATTATAACTTCTCGTTGATGATATTAATTCACTTGCTGAAACATCATGCTGATCTAAACTCTTCCACTTCTTAATTATGTTTAACCATTTGTGTAGTTTCCTCCCTAAATACGAATGAAGAGAGAAACTTGTAAGCTTTGGAACATATTCCTTTTTTGAGCTTTGCTGGTATATTCTATTAGGTTGTAAATAGTTGCCTTCTTGAATGTAGCTTGTCCATTGGATTTAAAGCAGCCATCAGAAGTGATTGTAGCATGTAAAAATGTGGCTGCTTCAAGCCCTTCATGTTGTAGCTCATTAAATACTTACATCGCGGGAATACAAAAGCAAATGTTGATAACAAATCGCCAAGCAATAATCTGTGCAACAAGGTTGGGGTCCATGCTACAGAAGGGTGGGGTGATGACCAATATTTTTGATCTTTGTGATGTGGACTTGAAAGATTTTAGTTTCCAAAGTATGTGTTTGAATTATGGTTTCATTCTAGAATCTTTTATTTGAAGTTACTAGCTTCCTGGTTCTAATTTTCCTCTCTTTTTGTGTTGTTACTGGAGCAGCTGATGGACAACAAGGTCATTTTTTTCCTCCAATTTTATATTTACTTTTTAAGTTTTATCTGATCTTCTTTCCTTATGTTCCATATAGAGGTTTTCTATTACAACTTCCAAGCTAATTAATATTTTAGACTTTCATTTATAGATGTATGTCTTTCTGGGGGATAGAAAGGATATCATGGCTCTTGCCTTGCCTCTTTGCCTTCATTTTGCCTTTGGTAATATCTGCAGATGTCTATCGAGAAACCAGTCGCTTAATTAATGATTAATCACAATTTTTTGGTCATCAAATTAATTTTAAGTTTAGTAAAATAGTAGTCGGAAGTGCCTATTAATTGCCACTTGGTGCTCAACACGGGGAACCACATCTTTTAATCTTTATACTTTCCATCTTTTTATAAAATATTTTGCTTGAATTGTCATCAAGATTACCAAGAGTTAAGATGCATACACCAGCTTTTTTTTTTTTTTTTTGTGTATATGATGCTGTTGTTTTCTTAAATTTCTAAGTCTCGTGTCTAAGTATCTCTATCCTAATGACTTTAATCTTCAAGAATGCTACTTTCTGCTGAAAATCTTTTGCAATTTCCTGCCATTTTCGGTACACGGTTTCAAGGAAGTTTTTTAGTTTTGAATTGTTGTAACATGTCTGCAACGAACTTGGAAAGTAGCCGGCAACCAGCCATTCTAAAAATCTGGCAGGTATATATTATTATTATTCTCTTCTTTCTTTTCTGCATTTCATCTCCTCCATGTCTCTCATTTTATTTTTATCTTCCTAAAGCTCTTACACAAGATATGACTGTGGGTTCTTAAAATCCGGCAGTCCTGGTGTTGATTCTTCAGATAGTTTGTTAAGATTGATTGTTTATGGTTTATTACATGTTTATTTTATAATATTTTGACTAAGTTTTTGGTTTGTGGTGAGGTTTACACCTCAATCCGCCTCAAGGCTTATGCCTCATCTCACAAAGGAAAAATGCCCCAGTACCTATTTCTGCCTTTTTAAGCATAGTTTCTAGGATATTTTTATAAAATAGTATGTGATTCTTGCTGATATTTTTCACATTAACTCAGGTTGTTTGCTTCATAGCTTGCCAGCAGATTTGGTTTATGACAAGTCAGCTGGCTTAAGCATTACTTGTGATTTGAACGACAATATTGCAGCTCCATGGCCTTCATCATCTTCTCTCACATCATTTTCTCTTTGTGCTTCTGGTAATGGTTCCGAAGAACTAGATGTTTATCTTTTCAATAAATACTCACTAGTCAACGGTTCGAAATATATAATGTAATTGCTGATGATCCTTCAAATACAAATTCATAAATGAAAATATTGTGATGGATTTTCTTCAATTTGCAGAGATGTCCTTGCCAGCACTACCAACTTCTGAGACATTGGGTAATCTTGGTAACTATATATTTCGGTATACAACTTTTTATTTTTTTTTATTTTTTGTGTGTGTGTATGCTGTAACCTCACTAATTGAGTTTTCATCTACAGATACTGTCTGACTTAATCAAGCAAATGCTGTCCTTACTCCTTATGTAGGAGGACATTGCCAGGTCATTTAGCATATTTTCTGAAGAACCACCTAGTTAGTAGAGGAAATTTTCTGAACCACCTAGTCAGTAGAGTTGTAATTTTTTATATCAATGGGTGTTAAATGCACAACTCTATGTACGATTTTTTCGAAGTCCTCCGTTTGTTGAATTCATACACACACTCTCCGAATGCTTACATCTATTCGTAAAGTTAGTTCCCGCATTTCTGCACTGAGTTTTCTAGCACAATTTCCACCTCCCTAAAACTATTGTTAAATCATACTTTTCTTCACTAACATTTCTCGATATACCAATATATGGACTGAAGAAAGAGACCCCCTTTTCCCCTTTAAATGATGGTTGAAATTATGATGTGAAGAACCTACGTGTTTTATAAACTCATTCATAAAATTTTGTTCTGTCAAGTCTGGACTTAATATAAAGCAATAAATGAAGTTTTTCGTGATTTACATACTGTTTGAGAGAAATGCTTATGTTGTAGCTAATTAACTGATGGCTTCCTATCTTAAAATTTTGCACTTTTGTACCTGAATCTGAATGCAATGTGAATTGTTTGATAAAACATGTTAATGGGGTAATAGCTGTTATGTTTTGTTGTTTCCGAGTCATGGACCTCATAAACTTATTTTCCCCTGCTTTTTGGTTGAAGATTGTGGAGGTTGTTTCACTTTTATTGAATGGCTGAGATGTCTGGAAACTTATTTATTTGTTATTTTCAGTGGTTAAAAGGCTGATATTGTGTTCATCTCTGATGCAGGCTATCGTGGGGGTTGGACGGATCTTTTTGTACCCATTCTTTCAGTTTTTGTTCTTGGAACATTATTGTTCTAGGGAGATTTTGCACAATGCTGGGTTGACTTTAGCTGAAGGGCCTTAGATTGGCCCTAGATCAGATTTACATGTACACATTGAATACCTTCCCTTGCATATATTAGAAGCTATTTTTGGTCGTCATTCTTGATTGGTTTTATAATATGAATGATTTTCAGAATTTTAGGTAGTGCCATAGGGGTGATTTGCCCTGAGTGAGAACACTTGTAGTTGTGATGTGTATATTGATACTAAGCCCTTGTTTGGCATAGTACCACAAATTTCATTGGCGTACAACTTTTCAACCACTCATTTCATCAACTTTTATCAAAATTTACTAAAAATCAAATTTTAATTCCCACCAAATAGGGGCTAATTTTATGTTGTAAATAATTGGGAATTTTGGTAGGGTGTGAGCATTGTGGAAATGGGGAACTTTGCCATGTCTCCCTGTCCCAAGGAGTTTTAAAATTTCTCTTTTCAGTGGGAAGGCTAATAGTGCAAATGCATGGTTTGACTTAAATTGTGAATCCTGCAGCCGTGTATATACGAGGTTTTGAGATGGTAGACCATGTTGGTTATTACATTTGTTTTATAATTCCCGTTCCTTTTATAAAGTGGAGGACAAATTCGAATTTATTTCTTAATGGCGTAATTTTCTATAGTTATAATCTCTTGCATTTAAATACTTGGAGAAAGTTACAAATTTATGCAGGGTCAAGTTTCGTTGATTCGAATGTATGCCGATGGGCAGTTGAGGGAGCTTGTATGTTCATTGACACAATTTATTGAAATTAATAATGGCCTCTTGCAGGAGTCATTTATTCTGGGGTTCTTGACCTTGTTGAAAGAGGGATATGCATGCCCAGTACAGGGAAAAAGTCGTCTTGGTTAACTTTTGGACTTGAGGAATGACGGATTGTTCTCTAACAGAGGTAAAAATTCGAAGGTTTGGTGCTCATTTCATCTTGCTTTGTAGAATGGCAATGCTTTCATTGGGCACTAGCCATTTTGCTTAGATTAGGTCCACTTCAAACTGCAGAATGTCCAGGTATTAGGTATACCAAATGCCTTTACCGAAGGTAACTGATTTGTTGATCGTGGGAGTTGGCTTCTTAACTTGAAGTTCATTGTGTCCTATCAACATTCCTTGAGAGATAGAAAAGACAATGCTCAAGGCAAGTTTACATGCAACTCAAAAGATACACCAAAACTTCTTTTAAGGTGTGAAAGATTCTAGGTTGATTACTTATGAACATTTGAATAGATTTAGATTTTACGAGGTGGAAGTGTGTAGTTGTGTATTATTGAAAACCAGCATTTAAATTTCTGTCTTCTATGAATAAGTTGTACCCCCTAACTGGCGCACGTTCTGGGGAACAACTTAAGAGCAAAGAAGTTCTCTTCTTGATGAATTTGCTTTGGACATGTTTACAGGATTTTTACACACAGAAACTTTATTTTGTCTCTCTTATAGGGATTTTGAATCCAATGGCCGATGATGCAAGAGCAAGCCCATCTCTGAATCTTGTGCAGATACAACTGTATGCAGTACTTCCAAGCTGCATCTGTCTGTGTGAGACCCACACTTTCTGTGTCTACCAGATATGGGTTCTGATCTCTTCCTTCCATTAAAACATTTCCTTCAATATTATTTTGCTTCTCGCATTCTTTCAATCAAAGTCTATCTGAAAAAGAATGAAATTTGTCATTCATGTCTATGCAACTAGTCGTTTCCGTTTGCCCTGGCACTTTGGTGCCAGGCTGAAATTTTTTTCATTTACTCCACTCTTCTTGTTCCATTGTTGCTCATTGTCGTATGTTTTTGTCTCTCAATGCCAAAATAACATAAAAAATGATGATGTTTTGGTATTTACACAGATATGCCAACTAGGTAAAATAAAAGGGGCATTGCTTTGTACAGTCTTTTTCTAATTATGATAATGATGCCAAAATTTTTCTTTTAATTGTAAATACCTCTCTGTGTATAGCTAAGTGGTCAAATTCTGGAAAGAAAAAGTTTTTGAGGCCTAGTTATGATGCTTGTAATGAGGACTAAAATTGTAAGAGAAGACGAGATAGGAAAGAGGAAGAAAGAGGGAACAGAACAGTTAAGGGGGAGAAATTGTAGTTTACTAAATATTAAAGTGGGTTACAATCAAAGGCCTATCCATACTTATGGCGGAACTTTTAGTAGATAAGGAAAACTATTAAACTAATAAAAGGTAATCTCTCAACATAAAATATAAATTCTCTTCCTAAATTAAATTTCTAATATTGGTAAGTCATCAAGGGAATATCTAGGGCTTGTTTGAACCCCATTTTTAGAGAAAATGAATTTTTGAATAGTGATTTTTTGAAGAATGCGTGGTTAAAAATTAAAGAAAATTTTTCAATTTACTTGTTAAATTATGATATTGGAGAATGTGTGGTTGAAAATAAGTTTCGAAAGAATGAATTCTTGGAAAAATGGGGACAAATATAGGCCTAATATGATCTCAATTACTTCCCGACACAATAGATTGTGACCTTTTAATCAACACGGACTTTATATCTTCCGAATCAAATAATCCTCTCTGAGTCATAGAGAGAGGAGAAATAAAATGCTTACTGTGCTCACCCTGAATGAGATTGGGGATTTTCTTGGGAATAGTGATGGGCTTTCCCCTAGTCGTTCGAGCTTCGTTAAATTCAGTCTTACCTTTGACTGTTCAAATTAGGAGTGATCATTGTTTTCTTGTAGTTTCCATATGATGTTAGTGACCTTGTCTGATAGGTTGACATGCTCTTGATAGCTGCAGACTATGTTACTCATTCACGAAAACATCATCTGGATTCATAGATATGAGTAGCACAAGGGATTATCACGATAGACTAGATTGTAGAAATAAATGATTGCAACGGTAGTGACTTGAATGATTTTTCTTAATATGTTAGGATAGTGTGTCCAACAAACAC
>CAIGRB010016959.1:71700-91931 GCA_903798255.1 Fraxinus quadrangulata | reverse complement strand
CTTCTCATCCTCCCTTCCATCTCCTCCGTTTGTGTTGCAGTCTCGGCTTGACTTGGATTTATAGATTACCCTGTAATTATACTTCTCCTCATGAGGGTTTCTGATTGAGTTCCACGACTGATTTTTCATCCTTTTGGCAGTGACAGAGATTGAACTCAAGAAGTATGACTGCAATGTGGACGAGCTTTGGAGAAGCTCGGATCCTTTCAGAACGTAGTCGTTACCATTGGTTGGGAATAACATGTCATCTTCAGATAAGTCATGCCACACATCCATTCATGTAGCTTCTGCTTAAGATACGCATGTTTTTAACCAAGTATTCTAGTAACTGGATTCTGATTGTAAGATTTTGAACTTGAAGCTAAGAAATTGCTTAGGAAAGGATAGAGAGTTTGTTAGCTTTCCCTCTTGAACCAAGTTTTGGAAGTTTCTTTAATTTAAATTTGGTTCACAACTCCTCACGTGCAAGCTGGGGTTATTTTCATCGAAGGCATGATTATATGCCCAATTTTCATTAAAAGCTCCTTAGCGTGCAAATCGATTCATTTTATTTTATTTTATAGAATATACATTTTCTTCAATGTTTAAATGGATGCTCTTAAATCGGCTAAGATGCACGGACAGATGCAGCGCCACATGATTTCTCAAAAAGTAGGACATGGCCATGTCGATTTAAATTCTTAAAATTATATTATGTTTTTAGTTTTGTACTTTTTAATATAGGTCATGTCAAACACTTTCTCGGGGAGTTCACCTAAAATATCCCTGATTTCTCAAAAAGTAGGACATGGCCATGTCGATTTAAATTCTTAAAATTATATTATGTTTTTATTTTTGTACTTTTTAATATAGGTCATGTCAAACACTTTCTCGGGGAGTTCACCTAAAATATCCCTCTCATTAGAAATTTTAAAAATATATAAAAAGTAAGAAATGGTGTGTGGCTTGTATGTATGATATAATGTGTTAGTGTTCAACACGACATAATATGTTGGTCACGGACATGCTATCCTAATAAGAGTCTATGTGCATCTTATATATATAAGTCGTGTTCTTTCCTCTTGAGTGAATTCAATCTACTTATCACATCTGAAAATCATGTAAATCAAGAAACTTGAGTTATATGTTTGCATGCTCATATATACGTAGACATACATATATGTTTATATTGATGTAAGCAATTTGATGTACCTCTAAGATAAAGACCATGTGAAGAGGAGAGTGGAGCCTCCATGAAATGAGGACGCTCAAGCTGCCATTTCTAGAGAGAGAGTTAACTACACAAACTTTTCTTTCACTCTTCATCCCTCTTCCTGTAGAAACACAGGAAATGAAACATTTTGGGAGAGGCAAATATTGAATTTCATTGTGGTAAAAACGAAATTTTTTGGGTGAAAACTCAGTATGGCCAACATATCAAAGTTTGTTAATAATAGAAGATACTTTGTTGCTTTTGGATGCTTGACTTGTCTAGATGGAGACTTCATACTGTCTACATTTTGACATTTTATATAGTGAACTAGATCGATATGAGGCGAGATGCAACCTATTGAACCAGCTTATGTCATGCCATGCAAGCGTCTTAATGAGTGTCACAAAAACAATTTAATTTTCTTATACTACGAGTCAAATTCATTATGTTCAACAGAACAGTTGGGAGCAAAATATACGTGTTGTGTATATAATAGAAGGAAGACGAGATGCACAAATTCATTCAGGGAACAATACTCATTTGTCAACGTCTTCTAGACTTCCATCTAGAATGTCTCCATGCCTTGAAGAAGTTCGCATAGGATACTCTCCGTGAAACTGCTCTAAAAAATCTGAGCCACTATCATGACAGTACAGGAACATGGAAGCAGTCATATCTTGTCAACATATATAAATGTTCGTGTGAAATTAGCAAGCGTACGAGATTGTTGATAAGTAATAAATTTAATAAGTTGAGAGTATCGTTCCACGGGAAAGAAATTCATTTCAAGTTTACTAGTTTCATATGGAATTCGAATTATGTAACATAAAAGAGATTTGATTGTTATAATTATTCTAAATTAATTCTAAGAAAGCGGTAAAAAGCGTTTTGTATCAAATTATAGATGATTGTATTAGATTTCGAATTCGGCTATTTTTATCTATCTTAATTCTTGATTTGTAATCTAGATGCGTTCTTGACAATCGATAAAGTTATGACATATAATTTTCTTTTTCAAGACAAATTAAATTTATCATAATCACGAGTTGAGTCTATTTCTAGCCCGAATTCAAATGATTATGATGTATTAAAGTTTATATTATACATATAATTGTACATATAATAAATGTTATTCTTAACATCTATTGTATATATGTTAATTTTATTGCGTTCTAAATTTATTGTGACTCTAGTCAATCAATTAAATAATGAAATGGATATGTAGAAATAATCAAGAAATAAACTAAATTATTAGTCTTGATTTAAAAATAAATAACAAATAGAGTTTATTTTCATTCAACACAAAAACGGATATAGCCCAAAGTCGACTTGAGTAACGCAAACATTGGTGAGAATCCAATGCCCCACAAACATAAGGGTTCATCGCGGCTCATTCTTCAACAGGCACACAGTTAGAGACCTGACTCCTCCCACTGCTTGGGAGCTTACGGAAACAATCAAATAATGTATAAATTACAAGAAAAATAATAGAAAAATATTAGGAAATAATTCAAAAGATGTTGATCTTCAAACCCAAGGTTGCATTCTTTCCATACAAATCTCATACTCGTAATCAAACGCACCATAAGTTAATAATCCATTTTCAAATGTTTAAATTCTCTCAAATAAGTATTTGGGGCTTAAAATAGGTATATTATAATTTTTTTTTATTTTTCATTTTATATGGGGACTTCTCTCCATGAAATTTTCTAAACAACCCTTATGGCGAGTTTTTGGTTGATAATTCCCAAGTCAGACGACTATAGAGTACTAGATTTTAGATACCCTAACAAGTTAAATCACTCGAGTTCTAAAAGCTACGAATAGAATTTTTATAATGAGACTATATTTTTTCTTTTCACTATTTTTTTCATACAATGATTAGTACAATGCCACTTATTAAACACGTTCTCAAAACCAACCTCTAATTTAATGTTTTCATATAATTTTCATCTTATTGACCTTAAACAATCTACTCAAAATTTAGCACACGAGGAATCAACATCTATCACAATGTCTCCCTACAACAGCTCGATCACCCCAAATTATCTTGCAATTGATTCGATGATGTATAATTAAGTGGTTATTTAAATTTAGCATATAAGGTCAACCAATTAATTTTTTTTAACATATTCAAATTTTAAATCAAATTATTCTTTCATGATACAGAACATAAATTTTGTATGCAAAAATATCAAGTTTCACATGAATAAGCATAAATCAATCCTGGCATATAACTTTTCTACTATTTATAATTTAACATATAGTCTCAAATATATGCATCATAATAAGGAAAATTATCTAACTCGCACAAGTACACACAAATAAAAATAAAGTTGAAACTCAATGTTTTTTTTATTTTTTTGGCACTTGAACAAGCACACAAACTAATAAAATTCAATGTTTTTCCACCATCAAACTTATAACAAAGATTGTCCTTAATGTGTAAAAATAAAACAAGCAATATATAAAAAATAAGGGTAAAGAAGAGCACTATGTACTTCTCTGATGCATATTTGACAATAGCGGATGGATTGGCATGAAAGTTCGGCTCACTTGTTATTCCTTTTTCCTTATCTAGTGTTCAGGTGTCATGTTCCTTCAAAATTATTAGAAAAACAATTATAACATGGAACACTTTATAACAAGCTAAAACATAACCTAAAGGAAAATATGGAAATGAAGATACGATATACTACTAAAAACAATGAAAATTACTAATCATATATCTAAAAAGCAAAATAAATTAAAATGAAGAAAATTGGGTTGCCTCCCAATAAGTACTTGTTATAGTCATTAGCTTGACTTTGATGTTTTGCAGCATGAAATTCTGGAAAAAAAAAAAAAAACTTTTAATATCTTGCTTAGTTTGCTTGTTTTGATTTTGATCCATTTTTCGTTGATTATTCAAATCTTAACATTGCCTCCTTCAATGCAATATGACTTGCATATTCAATTCGATTCGAAATCAACTATGTAGAATTCTTCCTTTCCGAGCTTAATCACAAATTCAATTGTTGAACAATCGATAATATCGAAAGAATGTGTGTTAATTTCATCATCATTAATTGTCACTTTTTCACTTAGTTCCTTTTTAATTAGTTTGTCATCATCTTAATGCTCTTCTTCAATAATTGATATATCCTTGAGTAGAATGGTCGATTCACAGTCTAAATTCACCGGCAATGATAATTCTTTCCTTTCAACTTTTTCTAGTGGATTATATCCCCACGTTTTAAATTCATCCCAAAATACAGAATCTCCCGTGTGTATTTTGCTTTCATCCAACATAGCAAGTTTATTATAATATTTTGCAAATGCCTATCGTTCAGTAGGGGAGGACCAAGTCCCTTAAAAATGATGTCATTGTCAGTGTAGATACATATTTGCTCTCGGGCATGCAGCTTTCATCAGATTTGTCAATTGCTTGTTTTTGATATCTTAGAAATTGTTTAAACCACATAAACCTGAATATAAAGGGATTAGTGCATGTATACAAACATTACCCAATATAATGCATTCCATTACAAAGCTCACAATTTGTGTTTTCTGTAAACATATCCTCATCATCCATGTCATGTTGAATTATTGTAATTGTTTTGTTGCTCTTTCTATTTTCAGAATCATGCCCCTACTTGTTCGTGTGAAACCTGCAAGCGCACGACATCGTTAAGAAATAATAAATTTGATGAGTTAAGAATATCATCCCACAGGGAATAAATTCAATTAAAGTTTACTAGTTTCGTATGAAATTCGAATTATATAACACAAAAGAGATTTGATTTTTATAATTATTCTAAATTAATTATAAGAAAGCGGTAAAAAAGTGTTCTTGTATCAAATTATGAATGATTTTATTAGATTTTGAATTCCTCTATTACTATTTATCTTAATTCTTAATTTGAAATCTAGTTTCGTTGATGCGTCCTTGACAATCAATAAAGTTATGACATATAATTATTTTTTCCAAAACAAATTAAATATATCCTAACTACAACCCGAATCTATTCCTAATCCGAATTCGAATTATTAGAATTTATTAAAGTTTATATTATTTATATGATTGCATATGTGATAAATGTTATTCCTAACATTTATTACACATATATTAATTTTATCGCGTTCTAAACTTATTGTGAGTTTTCAACACTACAATCAACACCTAATTATCTAACTGGTAGTCAATCAATTAAATAATATAATGGGTATACAAAATTAATCAAAAAATACAAAAAATAAAGTAAAATACTAGTCTTGAATTAAAAATAAATATGAAATATGGTTCATTTTCATCCAATATAAAAACGAATCTAACCCAACATATTAATATATAAATTACAAGAGGAATAATAGAAAAATATCACCAGAATCATGAAATAATTCAAAAAATAATGATCTGCAAGTTCAATGTCGAATTCTTCAAAATCTTGATATAATTGGCTTCAATTCATTGCTAGGGTTTGATATCCAAAATATAATAATTGGCCTCTTTATTTTTGATGAATTTGATGATACTATTGTATATGAAGAGGTAAGAAATGGTTTTTTTCAATATCTAGCCCTTGTTTTATATTTATAAGAGCCAGAAAATCGATCAAAATCGCGTTCAATTTGGGTTCCAAAATAGTTTGAATCATGAAAGGAAACTGCTGATTTATAAGCGAAAATGGCCCGCGCGAGCCATTGAGCCAAATGGCTCGAGTAAAAATTTTGGTGTGCTAGTTCTATTTGCTTAGTCATTGAGCTTTTTTCGATATTTTAGTCGTAACTTTTTTTTCCTATATTTGATTGAGGTGATTGAAAATGCGTTGGAAAGCCAACTCAAAGAGCTACAATTCTTTTAGAAACACAATATTTCCAATTCGAACATTTGCTATCCAAAAAATGAGTGTCAAGTTGAGGCTAAAAATTCGGAACATAACTTCTTCAACTGAAAATTGATTTGTGAAAATATTTCAACTATTGACCTTCAATTGCATCCAATTGATCATATATGATCTTCAAATATTGTTTCGTGAGTCGAATCAACTATTGAATATTTACCTTTTAGTCCCCAAACTTTGAATTTGCATTGAATTCAATCTAACAAACATAATTAACACAAAATTAAGCTATAACTCATCCAAATCACTATCAAAATACTTTAATTTAATGTTTTAAATAAGTGTATAGAATACACTTATGAATATACCTACTTGTTGACGTAATACATTTTTCGTATTAAAATAATAGTATCGAGTAGCTGTGTGGCCTATGTTTTCATAAGTCTAGTCTAGACTTGACGCCGCACTTTATTCACTTCTCAGTGAGTGATTTTCGAATTCTTAACATTTGAGTCTGACTAGTATAAATTTGAATCTCCATGTGATAGAAATTATCAATTATGACTGATTTTTAAGTAATTTAAAGATGGAGAGCAAAATCATTGATTACGTACCATTTTAATGACTGCAGGGACAGTTTAAGTTTCGTAGGAATCTAGATTCATGTATTTGAATAGGGTCTGTGGATGTATTTGAATAGGGTCTGTCCCCACAGACCCCCAGCCAATAGGGGGCCGACACATGGCCAGCATTGCTCCAAATGAAAAAAGATAAATTGCCGGGACCCATGCCATCCTGGGGAATATGTTGCCAACTCAGAACTTCAAGTTAGTACCATATTAATATATAAATTACAAGAAAAATAATTGAAAAATATCACTCGAATCATGAAATAATTGAAAGATGTTGATTTTCAAACCCAAGGTGCATTCTTCAAAATCTTGATGTAATTGGTTTTAATTCGTTGCTAGGGTTTGATCTCATCTCTTTGTTCTCGATGAATTTGATGATACCATTGTGTATGAAGAGGCACGATATTATTATTATTATTATTATTTTTCAATACGTAGCCCCTGTTTTGTATTTATAAAAGTCAGAAAATAGGTCAAAATCGCGTTCAATTTAGATTTCAAAAGAGCTTAAATCACGAAAGAAAATAGCTGATTCATCAACGAAACTGGCCCGCACGCATCATTGAGCCAAATGGCACTCGGGTCAAAATTTTGGTGTCTTACACATGCGAGTCCTATTTGCTTAGTTTCTGAGCATTTTTCGATATTTTAGTTATAACTTTCTCTCATGATATCTTATTGATGTGATTTAAAATTAAGTTAGAAAGCTAACTCAAATAGCTACAATTCTTCTAGAAACACAATATTTCCAATTCAAACATTTGCTAACCAAAAAATGAATCTCAAGTTGAGGCTAAAAATTCGGATTATAACTTTTTCGATTGAAAATTGATTTGTTAAAATATTTCAACTATATTTCACTTTGTCCAATTGATCTTATATAATCTTCCATCATCGTTTTGTAGTCTGAAATCAACTATTTGATATTTACACTTTGATCCCTAAACTTTGTATTTCCTTCATTTTTGCACTTTTTTTGTTCTTTTCTTCCAAATCCACTAATTTGCATTGAGTTCAACTTAAAAAAATATAATTAACACAAAATTAAGCTATAACTCATCCAAATTATTAACAAATACTAAAATTTAATGGCCTAAATAAGTGTACAAAATGCAATTATCAAACACCTCCAAATTTGAACATTTGTTTGTCTTCAAATAAAAATAGAGCGTAACTTAAACAAAAATTTTAAACAGACATAGTTCGATTATTTGCCTTTAATTTCAGGATTGAAATATATGTATTAAAACTATGAATTTCTACAAAGTCACAATGGTAAATGAATTTCTACTTATCCAATGCAAAATCGACATGTGTGTGAAAATTCATGTCAAGCATCATAAATTCAAAAAGAGATTCAAATTCTGACCCTCGATAATCAAATTTATTCTTTCTTCTCTCGTGAAATTCACACCTCTAAACTTATTTATTTAACAATTTCTCAAGGCGTGATCTAAGGTTGAATTTATATATTAATCATCACACTCTCTAGTTTGATTAGATTTTACTAATTTCAACTTAACACATCAACAAATGAGGATTCTTCTGATTTTTCATTGGTTCAACCTCCAAGAATCAACCAAGGGTGTATTTGATTGACAATATTTTCTATGAAAAATGTGTTATTTCCACCTAATTTCCTACTTTTGTATTGTTTGATTGACTATTTTTTTCACAAAAAATATTTTCTTTACTTTTGGTTAGGTGACCATATTTTCCTTGAAAACAAGACAAATATTTTCTTTAGGGTGAGGTGGTTTTTATTTTTCTGGTAATTCACTATCTCTTTCTCTGCCTCATCTATCCATTCTCTTTCATGTACCCACCAATAAAAAATAGAGAAGTATAATATTTTCTAGATTGAAAACTAAATCAATCAAATACGTTTAATTAATAATTTCTATACAAATTAGCTCTAGGCAATTCAATTGGCTATAATTTATTTTCTTTCCATACAAATCTCATACTCACAATCAAACACAACATAAGTTAATAATCCATTGTCAAATGTTTAAATTCTCTCAAATAAGTGTTTGGGGGCTTAAAATAGGTATATTATAAATTTTTTTATTTTTCATTTTATGTATGGACTTCTCTCCATTAAACTTTCTAAATAACCTTTATGGCGAGTTTTTGGTTGATAACTCCCAAGTCTGGCGACTATAGAGTCCTAGATTTTAGATACCTTTGTAGGTTTAATCACTTGAGTTCTAAAAGCTAGGAATAGAAGTTTTATAATAAGACAATATTTTTTTTTCTTTTCACTTTTTTTCTTCATACAATGATTAGTGCAATGCCACTTATTAAACACATTTTCAAAATCAACCTCTAATTTAATATTTTCATATAATTTTCATCTTATTAGCCTTAAACAATCTACTCAAAATTTCGCACACGTGGAATCAACATCTACCACAATGTCTCCCTACAACAGTTCGATCACCCCAAATTATCTTGCAATTGGTTCGATGATGTATAATTAAGTGGTTATTTAGATTTAGCATCTAAGGTCCACTAATTAAATTTTTTTAACATATTCAAATTTTAAATCAAATTATTCTTTCATGATACAAATTATAAATCTTGTGCGCAAAAATATCAAGTTTCACATGAATAAGCATAAATCAATCCTGGCATATAACTTTTCCACTATTTATAATTTAACTAATGGTTTAAAATATATGCATCATAATAGTCAAACTTATCTAACTCGCACAAGTAAACACAAATAAAAATAAAGTTGAAACCCAATGTTTATTTATTTATTTATTTGGTACTTGAACAAGCACAAAAACCAATAAAATTCAATGTTTTTCCACCCTCAAACTTATAACAAAGATTGTCATTAATGTCTAACAATATAGCAAGCAATATATAAAAAATAAGGGTAAAGAAGAGCACTAAGTACTTCTCTAATATATATTTGACAATTGTCACTTTTTCGCTTAATTCTTTTTTAATTAGTTTGTCATCATCTTAATGCTCTTCTTCAATAATTGATATATCCTTGAGTTGAATGGTCGGTTCACAGTCTAAATTCACAGGCAATGGTAATTCTTTCCTTTCAACTTTTTCTAGTGGATTATATCCCCACGTTTTAAATTCATCCCAAAATACGAAATCTCCCGCGTGTTTTGCTTTCATCCAACATAGCAAGTTTATTATAAATTTTGCAAGTGCCTCCTCGTTCAGTAGGGAAGGACCAAGTTCCTTAAAAATGATGTCATTGTCAGTGTAGATACATATTTGCTCTCGGCATGCAACCTTCATGAGATTTGTCAATTGCTTGTTTTTGATATCTTAAATATTGTTTAAACCACAGAAACTTGAACATAAAGGGATTAGTGCATGTATACAAGCATTACCCAATATAATGCATTCCATTACAAAGCTCACAATTTGTGTTTTCTGTAAACATATCCTCATCAACCATGTCATGTTGAATTATTGTAATTGTTTTGTTGCTCTTTCTAGTTTCAGAATCATGCCCCTACTTGTTTGTGCAAAACCTCCAAGCGTATGACATTGTTAAGAAATAATAAATTTGATGAGTTAAGAATATCGTCCCACGGAGAATAAATTCAATTAAAGTTTACTAGTTTCGTATGAAATTCGAATTATATAATACAAAAGAGATTTGACTTTTATGATTATTCTAAATTAATTATAAGAAAGCGGTAAAAAAAGTGTTTTTTAATCAAATTATGAATGATTGTATTAGATTTCGAATCTCTCTATTACTATTTATCTTATTTCTTAATTTCTAATCTAGTTTCGTTGATGCGTTCTTGACAATCAATAAAGTTATGACATATAATTCTTTTTTTCAAAATAAATTAAACCTATCATAACCACAACTCGAATCTATTCCTAATCCGAATTCGAATGATTCGAATTTATTAAAGTTTAGATTATATATATGATTGCACACGTAATAAATGTTATTTCTAACATTTATTGCACATATATTAATTTTGTCGCGTTTTAAATTTATTGTGAATTTTCCAACACTACAACGAGTACCTAATTATATAGGTGGTAGTCAATCAATTAAATAATACAATGGGTATACAAAATTAATCAAGAAATACAAAAAATAAACTAAAATACTAGTCTTGAATTAAAAATAAATAAGAAATATGGTTCATTTTCATCCAATATAAAAACGGATCTAACCCAACATATTAATATATAAATTACAAGAGGAATAATAGAAAAATATCACCAGAATCATGAAATAATTCAAAAAATACTAATATTCAAGCTTAAGGTCGAATTCTTTAAAATCTTGATGTAATTGACTTCAATTCATTACTAGGGTTTGATCTCCAAAATATAATAATTGGCCTCTTTATTTTTGATGAATTTGATGATACTATTGTGTATGAAGAGGTAAGAGAGGATTTTTTTCAATATCTAACCCTTGTTTTATATTTATAAGAGCTAGAAAATCGATTAAAATTGCGTTTAATTTGGGTTTCAAAATAGTTTGAATCGCGAAAGTAAACTGCTAATTCATTAGCGAAAATGGCCCGCTCGAGCCGTTGAGCCAAATGGCTCTTGAGTCAAAATTTTGGTGTTTTGCGCGCGCGCTAGTTCTATTTGCTTAGTCCCTGAGCTTTTTTTCGATATTTTTGTCATAACTTTCACTCCCTATATTCAATTGAGATGATTCAAAGTGCGTTGAAAAGCTAACTCAAAGAGCTACAATTCTTTTATAAACACAATATTTCCAATTCGAACATTTACTATCCAAAAAATGAGTGTCAAGTTGAGACTAAAAATTCGGAGTACAACTTCTTCAGCTGAAAATTGATTTGTGAAAATATTTCAACTGTTGACCATCAATTGCATCCAATTGATCATATATGATCTTCAAATATCGTTTTGTGAGTCGAATCAACTATTGAATATTTACCATTTAGTCCCCCAAACTTTGAATTTGTATTGAATTCAACCTAACAAATATAATTAACACAAAATTAAGCAATAACTCATCCAAATCACTATCAAAATACTTAATGTTTTAAATAAGTGTATAGAATACACTTATCAATATACCCATTTGTTGACGTAATACATTTTTCGTATTAAAATAATAGTATCGAGTAGCTGCATAGCCTATGTTTTCATTAGTCTAGACTTGACGCTGCACTTTATGCACTTTTCAGTGAGTGGTTTTCGAATTCTTAACATTTGAGTCTGACTAGTATAAATTTGAATCTCCATGTGGTAGAAATTATCAGTTATGACTTTTACGTAATTTAAAGATGGAGAGCAAAATCATTGAATCACTTAAAAGTTCAACTTTAAGTCACATGAAAGTTTCGTGCCATTTTAATGACTGCAGTGACAGTTTCAGTTTAGTAGGAAGCTAGATTCATGTACTTGAATAGGGTCTGCCCCCACAGACCCCCAGCCAATAGGGGGGCCGACACATGGCCCTGGCCATGTAGCATTGCTCCAAATGGAAAAAGATAAATGGCCGGGGCCCATGCCATCCTGGGGAATATGTGCCAACTCAGAACTTCAAGTTAGGGATCCAAAACCATACTGCTACCTATTGGAGAGTCAAAAGATGAAACCCCTCAACTAAAGCTAGCATTCACCATGGAAATTCTACTATAATAGCAAGAAAACCATGAACTAAATCCCCAAGTAAAAGAAGAATAAATGGATGAAAAAACAAATTGTGATCATCTTGTGCTCTTTCCAGATTTTCCAGAGGATATAAGGTACAACATTTGGCCGGGCTAGCCTTCAATTCAACTGGAAGATGGAAAATCTGGTGTAAAAGAGCAAATCAAAATTTTGAGAACACCATATAACAATCATAAAACATCCTACAAGAATATTAACTTGCGGCAGGACTTGTAGATTCAGCTTGCTTTTTCGGGCAAGAAGATGAAAGGTGGCCACGTTCTCCACACTCATAACATGTTCGCCTCCTTATCTTTGAACTGAGCGTGGGGTCCACGGCACTTACCCCACTGCTATTAACGTGATTTGCACCAACTTCAGTCACCTCACTGGTGTCGACCTGATTATTTATTGGTATGAATTTCGACTTTGTGGCATCTCCCTTCTTCGGAACAGCGCAGCTTATTCTAACAGGTCTCTCACAAACAATCTTTTGATCCATTTTCAATGCCATAGTGAGAGAGAGACTATCAGCAAAATCGACATGAGCATATCCTTTGAATTCACCAGTCTCCTTATCTTCACCAAATCGGATAGAGGTAACAGCACAATCTGAGAAAAGTTTCCTCAAATCGTCCTCGGTTATATCCCACGACAAATTCCCAACATAGATCCTATTGTAACCCTCCACGACCGATGGAGAAAAGTTGGATAATTCACTAACTCTAGTTGACTTGTAAGGCTGGATTTTCAGATATAGTCCACCCCTGGAAGAAGGTAGAAAATTTCATAACCATGACAAAAGGAGATCGGGAAAACAATATGCAGCGAATCAGTGACTTACATGTCAGATCCATCAAATGCCAAGGCTCTTTTAGCCGCTCCTTCTGTCTGCAAAAGAACAATGGCAACATTAGTCCAGCAACAGCTAATTACAACGAGCAAACCTTAGATATACACGAGCAATGCAACTATGTTCGCCCTTGGTTGCTGGATGGGAAAAAATCTAGTTTCCAAACGTTCTTAGACATGAAACAATAACCTTAATCGTATAGGCTTTAAAAGTAATAGATAATTACATATGTATGCTATGTTAGAACATGTCTACTTCAACATAACATGTACAGTTAACCAAACACTACAACTTGCCATAGTGTGTGCCCTTATTCCATCAGCTTCACCAAGATATTTTTCTCCGACCAGTAAATTTTCATTAATTAAAAAACTCTTTATAATAAAAAGCATACATGGAAAGAAAGAAATAAAACCAAATCAATATCTACATACAAGACTACAATTTCCAAGAATTTACACGAAGTGGGATGGACCCTTCTCCAGAAGCAAAGGAAAATTGGAGAAAAATCTTGCTCTTTCAAAGAGGATTTCAACGCCTTAAATGTTCTCTTGCTGTCTATCATACATAAAAGCCATGTTGGTGCAAGCTTCAGGCTTTAAACTTGAGATTCAACTCCAACTATCTAAGCTCAAGGCCATAGCCAAAACAGTTTTTCCCATCACCCATACACATCAAACAGAATAAAACAGACTCAATAATCCCCTAACAATATCACAGTGAAAGAGCGCTTGATTGACATCTTCATCAGATCTTTTACGTAAAACAAAATGATAAAGCTCAGAAGTCAGAATTATCCTTCTTCCCAAATAGTCAGTGATTGAAATAACTTCCAAAGAAACTCGCTGCACACAGAAAAGAAATGTTATATGATTCCTACTTTCGCAAACTGACACCCCTTTAAGGAACTAGTATTGGTTACCTTCAGGTCTAGATAATGCCAAGTTGTAATCGGCAAACAGTGTCAAGCCACTCAAGACTCACTAAGTATCCTTCAATGAAGCCAACTCCGAATAAAACTTCCATAAAACTGCTCAACACCTCAATAGCCATGATAAAAGGCAAGGTGGGTATAGGATACCCTTGTCTGATTCATTTGTACTCCAAATAAACCAGAATGTTCTGCATATTAGAAAATTTAATAATGGAGTGCAAAAGAAAATCCTGTCTCCTTTTCCCCCCCAATACTAATCTTATCCACAGTTCACAGGAGGAACTTCCAATCAACATCGTCATAAGTCTTCTCCAAATCTTCTTTCATCACATATCACACTACTTCCACTACATCCAAGAATCAATAAGCTCAAATGCCCCCACAACGGCGTTCAGAATTTGACTTCACTCAAGAAAAGCATGCTACAAGAAAACAATTAAATCTACCAGTACCCTTTTTGTCTCAAAAGAAGGATCTTAGAGAGGATTTTATACACCCATCCCATTATTCAAAGAAAGAACCTCAACTCCAGCATTGGCCTAGAATTTGTGACATCAAAGGAACTATCCATGTTAGAAATAAAGGCCACAAAATTGTCATTAAAGCTCTTCTGGAAAGATTTAATTTTATAAAAGGAATACAGAATATGTGTCACATCCTTTCCCACCTTCCCTCAATATTTCTCAATCCTTCCAGGCCAAACACCAGGTCTCTTGTTGAAATCTCGAGATGAATGGGGACCAAAATTAGGAATTATTGGAGGTGATTCATCTTTCCATAGATAAAATATTGTAATCTCTAGAGATTATAATTAATAAGTATATAGATGTCTTGCGTTGTAAATTATATGTAAAAAAATATACAATTTTCTCTTCATGGTATCATAGTCGTGGAATATTTCCTAACCTAGCAAAATCATGTTAGAAGCCACCGCCAACAGAGGATCTACATCCTCTTACTCTCTCAATGACAGAGACTGAAACTGCTTCCGCCATAGGTTCTCGAGAAAATTCATCTTTCCAACTAACAATTGAAAAATTGAATGGGAAGAATTTCCTTGAATGGGCTCAGTCGATCAAATTAATAATTGATGGAAAAGGAAAATTGGGTTACTCACGGGAGAAACAACAAAGCCAGCCTCAACCAATGATGCCCTTCTTAAAAAATGACCCTTAAAAAATGGAGGTCAGAAAATTCCATGGTGACTATTTGGCTAGTAAACTCCATGAAACCATCCATCGGAAAGACTTACCTTTTCCTACCAACGGCGAAGGACGTATGGGATGCAGTGAAGGAAACGTATTTAGATTCTGAAAATTTGTCCCAAATTTTTGAAATCAAGACCAAAATCTAGCAAACTAGACAAGGGAAACGAGAAGTAATTGAATACTACCTGGAGACGACGGCTTTGTGGCAAGAACTCGACTTGAGCTCTGAGGAAGAGTAGGAATTCTCAGGCTTGGTTCAAGATAAAATTGGAAAATGAGGGGGGTATTTGAGTTCTTGGCGGGGCTGTATCGAGATCTTGACGACGTTAGGGGAAAGATTCTTGATCGGAAGCCCTTACCGTCGACGAGACAGGTATTTGCAGAGGTACGATGAGAAGAAAACCGACAAAAAATCGTGTTGGAGGTTGTCAGTATTGCTTCAAAATTGCCTGGAATCAGGACAGAGAGTTCGGCTTTATCGTCCAAATGGTTTGGGTCTTCAAGTCATGGGCCAGCAAGTAATGGGTATGGGTCTAAAAAGGGTGGGCCTCAAAACTCTAATGAATTATTTAAAAATTCTGAAGTTGGGCCTGAAATTATGGGCCTTTATTCGAAAGGGGCAGCAAATGGGTCGGACCTAAGACAACAAAAAGGATGACCATGGTGTAAACATTGTCGTAAGTCAGGACATAAAGAAGACACGTGTTGTGATTTGCACAGAAAACCAGTAAATTGAAAACCAAGACAAAACAACAAAACCTGTGGATACCAAGCGTTTGTTGACTATCAAACAGGAAAATCAAATGAGTCCAGTGGTGCTTTTAATTCCGAGCAGATGGAACAACTCTACAAATTGTTCTCCAGTTTTCAACCGTCAAGCCAAACCTCCACAAATAATCTGTCGAGTTCAATGGCTCACAGAGCTTTAAAATCCACCACACAATCTAGTACACCATGGATCATTGACTCTAGAGCTTCTGATCACATGACGGACTCCTACCATCTATTTTCTTCATATTCCACACGTGCTGGTAATCTCAAAGTCAAAATTGATGATGGTTCCCTATCGAATGTTGCGGGAAAATGGAGTATTCAAATTTCTAATTCTATTACTTTAGAATCAATCATTCATGTCTCAGATTTGTCGTGCAATTTACTATCTATAAGCCAGTTAACAAAAACTTCTAATTGCTCTGCTAAATTTTTTTCCATCTCATTGTAAATTTCGGGACCTATCATCGGGAAAGACGATTGGCAATGCTAAGGAAAGTAAAGGACTCTACTACTTTGAATTTACAGTGAAGGACTCTACTACAAAAATTGGGCATATTTACAAAAGAATTTAGTATTTTGGTGCATTTTTTGACCAAGATATTCTTTATTGAAGTTACTAGCACTCTCCTGGCATGGATAATCTTTCAATTTCTTCTTTCTAATTCCTCCTCTCCAACTTTCAATCTCTCACCAAGTCCACAGCCTTCATCCTCCCAGTTAATATTTCTTAACTCGTCCATCAAGCTTTCCAAGTACAGATCTGCCCTAGAATAATCATCTTTGTTCCACTTCCGAGTCAATCTTAATAAAAAGCTATTTCCGGTTAATTTTAAAGTAGGGGAGCCCTTGAAATTGTAGTTTTACCACACATCTCCACTAATTCCAGAAAACCCTAATGTTTGGGGAACATATTTTCAAGTATAAAAGCTCTCCTCAAAACACCACCATCAGAGAGCAAGGGGAAGTGATCAAACACTAAATCAGGTAAACAACGGTGGATAGAATCAAAGAACATCTCTATCCATTCAGCGGAAAATAAGAAACGACAATTGCTGGCATAGAAGGGATTTCTCCAGTAGTTAGTATTAACCCAAGCAAACTTTAACTCCAGATGGAGGCAAATTCACAAAATTGCTCCCATTCATACAGAGGTAAACCACACAAATGGAAAAGTATCCCCTCATAAGCTCTTAATGAGATAATAGTTTGCTGCAACACATTGTGCATGTTAAGGTACTCCAATGGAAGGAACTAAAAGGTTCAAAGTCCTTTCAACCAGCATGAAGATCGCCATATCCACTCTCACAAATTCCACTTACATTTCCTAGAAAAAAAAAATCAAAGGATCAATCCCCAATTTAAATAAGATCCTTGGCATTCCAAGCCACTAAGTTTAGCTCCATTGAAACATATAATTAACTGCTCTACCCCTATCCTTTCAAATGTAACCCTTAGCCCACTCCTAGCCCTGAGATTTTTTTTGCGGTTACCATCACGAACAATTTCTTCAATTCCCTTTCCTTTCTAGAATCAAAGGAGAACCCTTCTTCTTTCTCCTTAGCAAGTCCTCATCACATTTTAAAAGGCCTTTCTCAAAATAGAAGAGGTATCAACATCTAATGGATCTATTTCTAAAGTAATTGGATGTGAATCAAACTAATAAATCAGAACTATATTTTGTCTAATTGGGATTAATGAGAGTGCAAGAACCTCAGAAACTGAAGAACGCTCCAGTCCAAAATTTAATCTTTTCCCTCCCTAGCCCAAGTAGAATATAAAGATAGAAAAAGAATAAAGCCTTGAATCAGAAGGTCAAGGGAACCTTCTATTATATGATCAGTCCTTTGACACAGCCAGATATAGCAGAGAGCTGCAGTAACGATCTATTAAATACTACATCTAGGGTCCTCCCCTACATTTAAGAGCCATTGTACGTCATATATTGTGTGATTTGACTTGGTCAAACTCTCATATATATAATGAATCTGATTAATATTTCATGTTTATGTGACTTGTCAACTACTTATGATATGAAAGCAAATATAATTGGCTGATATCATATTACTCATTAGGAAAAGTCATAGCCTAGTCATATTACATGAATCATAAGGAGCATGCTCCATCCAGTCAAAGAACATACCTTAAAACTGATTATGGCAATCCCTCTGAACTTCCCGCTCTCTGGGAAGTGCAAACAATCAACTTCAGTAATGGTACCACAGCCTTCAAAATAACTTCTAATATCGTCCTCAGTAGAGTAGTATGGAATGCCACCAACATATACTTTATTAGACACCTTCAAATCTTGTTTGCTGTAAAAACACCATTCCAAAATGACAGAAAATGAAACAAGTTAGATCTTTGAGATGCACCCAACATCATCATATATGACAATAAGAACCTTGCAAAATTTGATAAGCACATGAAAATAGCCCCATGACATCATTCTTTTCGTTCCTTAAGACGTAAAGCTTCATACACCATTGTCAAACAGATTCCACTACTCAGGTTCTCAACAAGAAGATCTCAAATTAACTCTTATTTTTTGTTTAATAGGGAAGACATTAGACAGCAAGGAACCACAACTCCTTTGCAAACCCCTCCCAATAGAATAGACCCTATCTTCTACTATAATATTGATCAGCAATTAAGATGAAACTAAAACCATAATTCAGCCAAGAATCACTATTTTCTCAAGAACTCAATTTGACATCAAAGATCCACCTTCGACTCAAATACGAAACTCATTGCACTCAATCACTCACCAATACATATGATATTTAAAGCAACAAAAAATGAATAAATGAATGCAATAAAACCATCCCCCAATAAAATAACGTAACTGCACATGCCTTTCATCGCCTACAACAGCCTCTGCCACAACTTGCTCCTCGATGCCCCCATTTTCGACCTTTTTAGCTTTCCTTTTCTTCTTCTTTGTTTTCTTCTTTTTCTTCAACTGTTCCACCTTCTTCTCCACCTCCACGTTCTCCACCTGCTTACTCTCATCTCTCTTCCTCTTCTTCTTCGTCTCATTCTTCTTTTCCTCACCCTCTTCTTTACCGCCGTTTTCTCCACATTTTACAGTCTCCGCAGTATCATGCAAATCAGACTGCGTCTTTTCACGGCGTTTTGCTCTTTTGGACAAGTTGGGTCTCTTGGTATCTGAATTAAACAGATTCTTGAGAGAACCCGTTTGGATACTTGAATCAGGGTTTTCTGGGTTCTCGTTTCTGGATTGTTTCTGAGCCTCTGATGCTGCGATTAGTTCAGCTTTAGCTGCTCGTAGCTTTTGTTTAAGCTTCTTGTTTGATAATACCATGTTCTTCTTCAATTCTTGAATATTCTGTCTGCAATATTGGCAAGTGAAAAAGATGCCTCCGCTAGCGGCAAAGAGAGAAATTAAGGGGATTCATGTGTTCGAATTTTAGGATAGATCGAATGCTGGGCCAAATATTTGGGCTAGTCTTTGTCCTCGTGATTCCACTTTTGCTATAGGGTAAGCCCGCACTGTAACTGAGCCCGATTAAAGAGAAACCGGTGTTCTACAAAGGGAAAATTTCATAAAAACCTAGGAAGAAATTACTAGGGATGTATTCAATCGGAGCTTTTAATAATTTTTTGGGATTTAAAAAGTTCAGAGGTGTTCAATACAGAGTTTTAAAAATTCTCTAAAAATATTGTTTTATTCAATTGAGACTCTAAAAGTCACGATATATTCAATTAAAACTTTTTAGAAGTTTCTATAAGTCTTGAGGTATTCCATGTTACTAATTTTTAAGCAGAAAATACTAAAAATCTCAAAATTTGTCTCTTATTAATCACAAGATTTTGGGAGACTTTCGCATTAAAAAAAAGAAATTAATATGTATTTTTTTTTCAATATTTCTCTTTCCTTTTTACTTCTACGAACATTAGAGTTATAATTAAAATTTATTTATTTTTCTATTGATTATATTAGTTCTATTTTTCTTTTTCTCTCTTTTATTGTTTATTTATTTTTTTTATGAAAAAATTAAATTGTATTCTTATAACTATTTTTTCTTTTTTCATTCATATTTTCTAAAAAATATTTATTTATAATTAAATTATAAAATTTTATATAGCCTAATTTATAATTAAATTTAAGTATTTTTTATATTTATTTTTTAAAGATATATTATATTAATAATACT
>CAIGRB010016959.1:30880-71421 GCA_903798255.1 Fraxinus quadrangulata | reverse complement strand
TTATATGAGGGAAAAGAAAGGAAAAGGGGGAATTGTGAGAAGTATTACCTCGTATGTAATAATTTCATAATATTGTATTAGATTCACATAAATTCTATTTCAAATGAAAGTTTTCAAAAATCTCTAAAAATTTTAAAATGAAAGTATATAAAAATCTATAAAGGAATTCCATTAATTCCATGCAAATCTCTAAAAAATTCATGAAATCCACGTAAGTCATTATTTTAAAAAAATTCATCAAAGTTTTTAAGAGTCTCAATTAAAACATCCCCGTACAATTTCACTATTATTAATATATTGATTTTATGCAAGTAAAAATAAACTTGCAGCATGTTTGGTATCAATTAAAATCAGATTTTAATCTGGGTCAAAGTCAAGCAATCAATATTAACCACATTTTTCAAGGGTCCACAGCTTTTCAACCACGCATTTCAATTTTTTTATCACAATCTATTAAAAATCTAATTTTAATCCCCACCAAGCACCCTCTAGAAATACTGATTTGCAGACTTCCAATATTTTGTATGGTAACTGAAAAATGTTAGACATGTGTTTCAAGTACTTAGATAATGATTTTATATACTGGATACCGGATATGCAGAATGGATACCAAAAACTTTTAACCCGAGGCCTGTGTTACACACAATTTTCTTAAAACAGATTCACCCCCTCAACGTACGTGTTTGAGGTATAATTTAAGCTTCTGCTTCCCAAAATACAATGGTAAACCAGTAAAGTCCAAACACTGCAGATTCTACTGCGACGAAATGATTTAGTATCTGAACAATATCACCATCAAAACCTTGACAGACAATAAAATATGAATGTAGACAAATGACAATTTCGTGTGTTTTGAAAATATAATGCAGACTGTATTCTTCACCTTTGAAACAGTGAAAAACGAGGCTTTATATAGATATAACCCCAGAATCACAAGTTAAATAATAACCATTGGAGTTTCAGAAACCAAAAGTCATTGGAGTTTCAACAGTTTCAAACTTAATGACAATAATCATTGGAGTTTCAGAAACCAAAAGTCAGTTGTTGACCGACATTCTTGTACGCAGGCCGCACCCGCACACAAGTTCAAGGTTTGAAGCCTATTTCGATCAGTGATTTGCACCTCCCTTCTGCGCGCACGTGAAGAGAGCATTTAACTTCCTATGTGGGATAAACTCAAATTTAGTTTTCCCTCCAACATAAACCATATTCCAATGGTCCATATTAAACTCCAATTTCTTATTCACCCGAACTTCAATTTTGGCAAGTAAATACATGATTTCGATGTACTCACGGAGGTGAACACAAATTAATCTTTATATTCCAAAATAGTCAAACGGATCCCACTCAAAACTCATGCCAAAATCAATCATATACTCATTTTTCCAACAAAAAATGCTCGGGCAAATATCACGGCATCCAATCAATGCATCGTAGCTTAAGATATGGAATTTCAAATTCAAAATGGGTGAGACATTTCGATAACAATGGGAATGGAATTTTGAATTTCACAGCAACAACGAAGAACTCATTCTTCATAGGGCATACAAAAATAGTTGAAATTACAAAACCCCATCCGCGTCCATCTAGGTGCTTGAAGGGTTCATTTTCCCACAATTCATCTACTAAGAAGGTATTTAATACAGTTTTTACATAAAAAAAAAATTGTGGGTTTCTGCATTTACATGGTTGTCGCGTGAACTACTGTTGTTTTGTAAGTACATGTAGTTCTTTGTGATTAGTTAATTTTTGGAATCGATTTGTGCGTGATATTTCGTTTTATTTTTGTTATACCATGAAACCTGGTGTTGAATGCTTATAGTGATCTTAAAATTTGTGATTTTTCTTGGATAACGAGTTCAGATAGAATTTGTTGTAACCAGCTGCGGGCACCCGAGCTGTTGCTTAATTCTTTTGAATATACTACTGTAATAGACGTGGTCAGTAGGTTGCATATTCATGGAAATTATGAAAAGAAAACCTATGTTAGAGGGAAAGATCGCATGCATCAAATGCACTTGGTGATGGAGGTGATTTTTTAATGCTTTTCACCAATTTATAACCAGAATAGAATTTTTGCCTAATTAACTTATTAAGCTAATCGTTGAATATTGAATTTCCACCTAACTAATTAGTGGTTTTTAGTTTTCAAATAAAAAATTTCTCTTGTTGATTAAATGTTTTGTAGCTTGTGGCACCACCGCTAAATCTGATCTTGATTTCATCCTAAATGAGGATGGAAAAGTATACGGAGAGATGGAAATACGCACAGAAAACAGAGAAAAAAGGAGAGCTGCAGCTGAAGACAGAAAAGAATGAGAGAAAGAAAGAAGAAATGAAAAGAGAGAGAGGAGAGAGAAAGAAAAGACAAGTCAAAGAAGAAAAAATGTACAGAAGAAAGAAAGAAGCAGAAAAAGAGAGAGAAAGAAAAATGCAAACAGAAATCTTTACGTTTCGTCTATATATTTGGAGATATCTTTTTACTTTTGCGTATTTTTATTTTTATAATATGAATAACTAATTTTTATATTAGAGAAAACAATTTAATCGATTTGTGATTCTTTAATTTTTTTTATTCAAGATTTTCATAATTTATATATTTATGTGTTGATTTTATTATGAGTTTAATGCATTAAATTATCTGATCAATAAATTGATGATTATGTGAGTCTCTTACGAATCGAGATATGAGTTTGAGATTTAGACCATATAATAAAATTCGATGAATTAGTATAATGTATAGAGATACTTTTATTAATTATTGCGGTCATAATTTGAATAGTTAGTATAATGTTTCGTTTAACTAAAATTGATTTGCATAGAGATGTGTAATTTAATTAGTTAAATAGGCTCGATGAGAACTCGAGAGGGTAAATTGAATACAATAGAAAAATTCGATCGAACACTACATTATGTTATAAATCTTGAATTAAGAATAAAGGTGATCAATAGATGAAATTGTTATGCTATAATATTCATCACATATTTGTTTCTTCAATTATTCATTGTTTGCAAATTTTTTATTTATTTTCAATTAATCAAAAGTAGTTAGAAAAAATTATCATAATTATTTACTTGCTTTTGTCAAATAAGAGTTAGAAAAATCTAATTAAGGTCTAAAGTATAGTTCTCGTGGGAATGATAATCCAGACTCAAAAATTAACTATATTACTTGTTACGATATCGTACACTTGCAATATAAAAAACCGCAATAATTAGCCATCACCAACTTGTTTGGGCGAATCCATCCAATCTCCCAAACCTTTTATATGATTTATTACTATTCAGTAATCTTGTGTCTGTATACTTTTTAGTATTTGGCACACAAGTTGTAACATACGACAGGAGTTATGAATATGAAGGAAGATATACAGAATTATGTCTTCATTACTGAGATATCTTTTAATTGTTTTCAAACCAAATTTTCATAACATGGGTAACCTTATTGAGTGGTGTACATTGTAAAAAAATGGATGAAGATTGCAGCAGGTTACAAATGGATGAAGATTGCATCAGGTCACGAAACATATGGTATCATTGCATTTCTGCATAATGCACGCATCCATTATTATTGGTCAGCCGTTTTTGTTCATAGCTAATGATCTAATTGTTTGAGACTAAATGCAAGTGGCCAACACTAAATTGTTTGGGTGAATTCAAATTTTCCATCAAGTACTGAGTTATTTTTCCAACTTGAATGCAAGTGATTTTCCCAAATTTTGGTGAGAGGTGTCTTTCATCTGTGTTGTCTGAATCCGTGAGGCTAGAAGCAAAGAACGTGACTTCAAGAAAACAATTTGTTGGCTTTCAATCCCCTACCGCGTTCTCATGCAAGACCATACTTGTCAAAGCTTGTTTCAGTTTTCTACAAATATTGTAGATGAAAATTTTTGGAATTTGAAGTTTATTTTTAATAGACTTAGCATGAGCATTCTTTCTGGACGTATAGATGAAGTGATGGGATTTTGCATTACTCGTGTACCATTGTTTCTCTTCTTCGATTACAGGACTTTTGGTCTTGCCCTTGGCAAAACATTGCATGTGTTGGTGACTTGGTTTGAATAAATTTGACTTAGCGACTATTTCCTCTCAAATGCAAATTTTCAGTTTTGTTAGTGTTCTCTTTTGACTTATAATCTTTGTTCATAGTTGAACTTGAACAAAATGACACAATTTCGAGTGGTTTCATGTGGTTACGTGACACACGAGGAAAAAAAAAAAAAAAACCTTTTGTCATCCGGATATCCTATCTTGGAATGTGATATATACGTTAGATGGTATCGTTAGAACATAATTAACATAATCCTATTTGGAAAAAAAAAAAGCTATACGGGACTGTGTTGTTCAACAACTATGTTTTAATGGACCATCGTAATTGAATAATTCCATAAGTGATGCACAACATATGCAATCAACGGCTGAATGTATATTCTGGGATACCAAAACATACGAATTAGTGAACACATATATATGTAATATGGCGACATATAAAGATAAATGACAATTAAATATAAAATTCTTGAAATTATGAACGAAGAACAAAAATAATATACCAAAATAGATAAAAATTCCATAATTGAAGTTCATTGTCATAACCAAAATAACACCTACAATATTGCGCATGAATTATCCTAACTAGCTCAAACATAGACACCAAACACAATTTCACAAATGTTATCCAACGTGTCCATAAAAAGCAAGTGGGTGCATTTCACCCATTAAAAAAAAATGGAAAATAAGCTAGAAGACAAGAAAATCACTCGTAGTTATGTTCAAATTCTATGATCCCTCGACCATCTTCACCTTTCTCGCCATCCTCACACTCCTTGGTACAAGGTTCAAATCTATTTTATATTGTCCACTAGATTTTTAATAATTATACTTGAATAGCTGACCAGCCATGTTCCAGTCTAGGAATGTCTAGGACAAATCCTCTTTGCATTTCTTCAATCTTCCCATATATTAGGGTGACGTTTGTTTTGGATTAAAATTAGATTTTAATCTAAGTCAAAGTCAAACAATCAATATTAACCACATTTTTCATGGGTCTCACAGCTTTTCAACCACACATTTCAAAAACTTCTATCACAATCTACTAAAAATTCAAATTTATTCCCCACCAAACACCTACTAAGTATTTAGCATACTTTGTCAAGTACACACCCGTAGTCGTGCCTAAATCATGGAAGATATTTCACATGTGTACATATAAATTGAATGTTTATGTAGCATTAAGTATATTATAATAACTTCATGAATTGTGTTGGGGTGCCAGGAGGGCTTGACACCCTTCCTGACAGACCCCTCACAATAGGGAGGAGGAGAGATTTTTTTTTCATTTTTAATTCATATGATTCCCGCGTAGGTCCTACTACAATGTAAGAGAATGTCAAAGAAAATGTCAAATTCTTTTTGATAAAATGGTTTAATCCTAACTTCATATGTCTGGTAATCAAGAAACTGTATATTATGCACACACGAGAAATATATAATAATAATAATAATCATCATCATCATTATTTATGTAATATGAGGTAGTGAGTTATTATATTTTTCAAAAATGCTACATTGTCAGAATTATTCATTGCCAGATGTTTCACAGATACTCACATGAATGTGGGCCCCACTTGAATAAAATATTATTAAAAAATGTGGACCCAATATCTTTGTCTCACTTCTGAAATTTTTCGTTTCTGTAATTGTAGCATTCCTCTATATTTTTTCGGCCATGAAATAGATCTAATATATACGAATGTAAGTCTGGGCATTCAATTCTGTACATTTGTCCTAAATTTTTTAACATAATTGCGTATAAGTAAACATCCCAGTCTGCACAGCGTTCTACTTGGGGGTTAATATAGAGTTCAAAATCATGAATGACTAATAAATTTATTTTGAGCACTCACGTTCTATCAAAATCTGTAAAAGTGATCATCAAATGTATTTTGCACCCAAATAAAGATAAGTTACCTCAGGTTGGAAGTTAATTAACATTTTTCTCTTCTTGGAACTAGGGTCCAGAACAACCACTTCTATATGCCTCTTGGAGGAGTTGTTGCATCTCCTGGATGTGAATGGATAGAATCACGCGACCCATTAACATTGTTCTTTCCTTCTGTCAAGTTGCTTATTGAACGAGTGCTATGTTTGAAAAAAGTTTCCAGATTTTCGTTCTTGGTGTCCAACGACACCACTGTGTGCAGTATGGCGCGACAACTGCTTGTTCTTGCCGGATTCCCATAGTTGAAATGCGTTTCGGGGTTTTCCATCTAACAGAGTTAGAAGCTTGGTGCTTGGTGTGTAATATCTCAAATAGGATTTTAATGGATTATATGATGCAGAGATAGCAAAGAATGAACTTTCATAGAAATTGGAATCCTTGACTCTCGCAACGCATATTCAACAGATTTACATAGATCGTGATGCTGATGGAGAAAAATGGGGGCCAAACGGGGGCAAATTTCATATTTAAGATATTAAGTGTGACTTTCAAAACTAAGAAACAATGTTTAAAATTTCAAATATTAGATATTAATTAAAATTGACTTATGAAATAATTAATTAAAAATATGTTTTATAAATTAAATATATTAAGGTCAAAAATCTATACAATTTGGTTATAATTATTAAATTCATTGGTCACAAATTATTTTTTGGTTACGAATCAAAAATTTCATATGTCACAATTTGTTCATCGATCACAAATCAAAAAATTATAGTTAACAATTTATTTATCGATCAGAAATTACAAATTTTATAAGTCACAATTTATTACACGTTCAAAAATTATCAAATTATTAATCACAAATTAACAAATTTTTAGGTCACATATGAATAACGTCGTGACTTCAAGAAAACAATTTGTGTTGGGGTGCCAGGAGGGCTTGACACCCTCCCTGACAGACCCCTCACAATAGGAAGGATGAGGAATTTGTTTTTCATTTTTAATTCATATGGTTCCCGCGTAGGTTCTACTACAATGTGAGAGAATGTCAAAGAAAGTGTCAAATTCTTTTTGATAAAATGGTTTAATCCTAACTTCATATGTCTGGTAATCAAGAAACTGTATATTATGCACACACGAGAAATATATAATAATAATAATCATCATTATTTATGTAATATGAGGTAGTGAGTTATTATATTTTTCAAAAATGCTGCATTGTCAGAATTATCCATTGCCATATGTTTCACAGATACTCACATGAATGTGGACCCCACCAGAATAAAATATTATTAAAAAATGTGAACCCCACATCTTTGTCTGGAGTTTTTCGTTTATGTAATTGTAGCATTCATCTATATTTTTTCGGCCATGAAATAGAAATAATATATACGAATGTAAGTCTGGGCATTCAATTCTGTACATTTGTCCTAAATTTTTTAACATAATTACGTATAAGTAAACATCCCAGTCTGCACAGTGTTCTACTTGGGGGTTAATATAGAGTTCAAAATCATGAATGACTAATATTTTGAGCACTCACGTTCTATCAAAATCTGTAAAAGTAAACATCAAATGTAATTTGCACCCAAATAAAGACAAGTTACCTCTGGTTGGAAGTTAATTAACATTTTTCTCTTCTTGGAACTGGGGTCCAGAACAACCACTTCTATATGCCTCTCGGAGGAGTTGTTTTATCTCCTGGATGTGAATGGATAGAACATTGTTCTTTCCTTCTGTCAAGTTGCTTATTGAACGAGTGCTATGTTTTAAAAAAGTTTCCAGATTTTCGTTCTTGGTGTCCAGCGACACCACTGTGTGCAGTATGGCGCGACAACTGCTTGTTCTTGCCGGATCCCATAGTTGAAATGCGTTTTGGGGTTTTCCATCTAACAGAGTTAGAAGCTTGGTGCTTGGTGTGTAATATCTCAAATAGGATTTTAATGGATTATATGATGCAGAGATAGCAAAGAATGAACTTTTATAGAAATTGGAATCCTTGACTCTCGCAACGCATATTCAACAGATTTACATAGATCGTGATGCTGATGGAGAAATATTGATCTCCGGGCAGAGAATCGATGTGTATAACAGAAACAAAAAAATTTTGAACTGGAAATATTGTGAAATTACAGGTTGAGATAGGATTTGTAGAGTTCTTATAGTGTATTGAAGATTTTTTTTTTTTATTTTGATTTACCAATTTCTTGATTCAGTGGTTGAGCGTGAATTGGGGATGAGTTACGAGGAATGATTTCAGCTTTTAATATATTGAATATGAGATTGGAGATATTTTTCATTTTTCATTTATACTACATATATTGCAGTACATTTGGTGGAAAAAGTTTGGAAATGTAAAAATTGAATTTTTAATAAATTTGAGGTACGTGGCGACATTTCCACTTCTACAAAAGTATGGGTTAAATACAAGTTATCAAAATTACATTGACAAAAAAGTATGGGTTAAGTACGAGTAATCAAAATTACAATAACCAAGCCCACGTTTGGCTCCATTATTTCAAAAATTTATTATTTTCTTTTTTATTTTCAACCACACAATCTTTCATAAAATAATATTACACACAAATAAAACAAAAATTATTTTTTTTAACCACACATTCTTCAGAAAAAAAATATTATACCAAAAATCATAATTTTGAAAAATGGAGGTCAAACGGGGACAAATTTCATATTTAAGATATTAAGTGTGACTTTCAAAACTAAGAAACAATGTTTAAAATTTCAAAGATTAGATATTAATTAAAATTGACTTATAAAATAATTAATTAAAATATGTTTTATTAATTAAATATATAAAAACCACAATTCTATACAGTTTGGTGACAAATTATTGAATTAATTGGTCACAAAGTATTTTCGATCACAAATAAAAAAAAAATTATAGATCGCCAATCAAAAAATTTATAGTTCACAACTTATTTACCAATCACAAATTCACAAATTTTATAAATTAAAACTTATTTGAGTGTTACAAATTATCAAATTAATTGGTCACAAGTTATTTTTCGATTACAACTTAATACATTGTGAATCATAATCCCATTTTTTAAGTCACATATTATTTATTGGTCACAACTTAACCAATTTATTAGTCACAATCAATCAAATAATTGGTCATAAACACCCCCATCTCATCTCCGACCACTACCAACATTACTACTGCAACCAACATCATAACCACCACCACCCAAAGACGACAAAAACAATATCGCACAACCAAGCATGACTTCGCAGCAACCGCGACACCGTGCCATGTCCATCACCAGCATCCCTACCACCTCGCCATTGCAGCTAATATAACAACCATCGCAAACAACACGGAGTGGCAACCGTACTCATCGTCGCTTTGATCCCAAACCCTAATAGATTCTTCCAATCCACCATACCTCTCTCTCCCTCACACACCACAAGTCCAGTCGTCGATGACCCTTTCAAATAAAGATGTCAATAAGTAGAGCCAGCTCGCGAGCCGAAACTTGAGGTTCGAGTAAACATGACTCGGGCTTTTTTTGACCCACCGAAAAATTGAAGCTTGGTTTGGGCTTTTGGATGAGCCAACTTGATTTTTTATTATTCATGACATTCTAAAAAAAATTTAAACAATTTAAAATATGTGCAATTTTACCTCGTATTTTTAGCAAAGAAATATGTCTGTTTCTACAAAATTTGAATTTCATGTTACAAGCAACTACGACTGCCTTCTACTTTTGTATTAAAGGCAGCTAGCAGCTACGTAGCTATCTGTTTTAGAGGCAGCTGTAGCTACCTCACTTTCTTTAAATAGGAAGCAGTTGCTGCTTGTTTTTAAGACAGTTGTAGTTGCCATTTTGGCCCGTGTTTAGAGCTGCCTCACTTTCTTTTAACAGGAAGCAGTTGTTGCCTATTTTTAAGACAATTGTAGCTACCATTTTTTTTAAATTTTTTTTCCCCAAATACATGGGCCATTTTGGCATGTGTTTAGGCCGGCTCGTCACAGACTAGCCTGTTTGGCTCTTCGACGAGCCACACGGGCCGCTTAGGCTCGGACCGACACCCCATACTGAAGCTCGATTTCTTCGAGCCAACGAGCCATATTGAGGATCGTACCTTCAAATGCCGACATAACTGTCTGCAGTAGTGCCCATTTGCACACCACAAGTCTTATCTTCCTTTTCTCCTCTTTCAATTTTCTTCCTCACACACGAAAATTGTCGCCTAAAAATGCTGCCACACACAAGAAGTTCCAATCAGAATACATCACGAGTGGTACTGTGATGACGCTGCAAGTGCTGCTAACAGTGCCGTGCACAACGACCGACTACTGCCCGTGATGACCGATTATCATTCGCAGTAACAACTTAAACACAGTTTGAATATTGACAACAATGCATATTTTTCCGTCTGCGTTTACCATGATAGGCAATAAGCCTCACAATAGAGCCCAAGCAAGCCTCTGCTTGGGCGGCAACTATGTGGGCGATGATCTGGGGGTGAGAAGAGAGAATAGGGAGGCGTGAGGTTTAGAAAGAGAAATAAAGGAGAGATATAATTAGGGTTTGGAATTGAAAGTGTCTAGAGTAGATTAATTAATTTTATATTATTATTAATATTACAAGTTTGAATTAAGATCTGATTTTTGTATAGATAAATTAAAATTTTGATTTTTTAATTGCGATCTCTAAAATTTTGGTTGCATGTGATTTTCACTTAATTGAATTCCATTAATACTTGCTAATTTTTTGCTAACCTATTTAATCATAACATTACACTAAAAATAAAAATAAAAATATTGGTCAAACCATTTCACATACGCATAATTTCATGAAGAAACTTGGTGAAGACAATTGGAAGAAACCGAGACCAAATTGTTTGTTTTCAAAGGAACCAAACCTTGCACGCTTCTCATTGTGCTTCGAGCAATTGCTCATAATTGATCATAAAGTCACCACACTGTCAGGAGAAATATCATCCGGTTCAGACACATATTATCACTTCAAATTTTACTAATTTGCTTCAACTCCAAGCAAGTGAAATATTCACCCAATCACAATTACATCTTCAGAAGGAAAAACTTGTATTGATGAAGCAACATTGTCACTATATGATATAATAGAAAATATTATGGTAGCTGTTTCTGAAAAAGGAACGAATTGTGATTGAAGACTCTGATATTGACGTGATTGAAGAAGGTCAACTTTACTATATTAAGAGCTTGATGTCAAAGGTTAAGAAGTTATACGCAATAAATAAGACAATATTGATAGATTTTCACACTCAAGGAATACTTTAGAGACATTTTTTTTTTACAAATGTTCAACATTCCATGTATCATAATATCTATTTAAAAAGTAAAAATAAGAAATGATATAATACATAAACATACATTTTTTGAAGAATAAGAAATAGATGTGTCCCTGATAAGGGATAAATCTAACATTAAATAAATTAAGATGAGATACATAATCAGGGTTTTGTGTTGGAATCTCAAGTTTTTTTTTATGATATTAGAGTTCATTAACTCAAAAAAGCAATTGATCTAAACAAAACTTTAATGAGCACACGAATTTCAAGATGATATTCTCAAATGAGTCATTATCATGCGAGGAATGTTAAAGAATAAATCTTACATAGAATGAAGTTGACCTTTTAATATAGAATATCAATTCTCGACATATTTGTGTCTTACTCTTTTTTTTTAAAAAAAAAAAAAAGAAAGAAAAATTACGTATCGACGTATACAAGTTTATATACCATTTTAGGCCATAAAGGATGGAATTCTTTTCATAGTTGAGATTCTTCAGCATACTCATAATGCTCTCCGAGTACATGTATACTTTTTAGGCCATAATGGATGGAATTCTTTTCCTAGTTGAGAGAGATTCTTTAGCATACCGATAATGCTCTGTTTGTGTTGGCTTTTTTTTTGTGATTCTTTTGGAATTAGGAGTGCTAATTATTTAGTCAAAAGTAATATCAACGTTCAATGATCCAATTGTACACTTGCGAGGTGAATAGAATAATATAATACATACTACTAGACCAGTAATGTTCAACCAAAAATTCATCATGCACTTGTGACCTAAGCAATTATTTTACAATATGTATAGAGAGACAAGCACAAACGATTCAAAGATGTCCGATGCAAATATCAAAAGCAAAAACGTTCTGTCTTGGTTAGATGAATAAAGTGGATAGAAAACTCAAAACAAAGAAATCGTGAATCAAGTTAGAAAGAGAGAGAGAGAAAGACGATCTCAAGCACTTCGAAGATAAACCTAAATAAGAATATCAAAAGCAAAACATATTTAGTTATGGTTAGAAGTATTAAGTGGATGATTTGCCTTATAAACTTTGTGAATAGCGCTAAGAAGAGAAACAAGCAAACAAATGCTTGTAAACGAGGATATCAAAAGCAAACATGTTTATTCGCGATTAGAATAATGTGAGTGGACTACATATAAATAGCTAGCGGCAAATAGCGGTCTTTTTTGTATAGAATGGTGTCTTATATTTGTTTGTAACTCTAAAGAGATTAAAACTAGTACATACGAACCACCAAATATCAATTGAATAAGTTGTATAACATGAATGTAACTGAACTCAATTATTAGTCATAGATAAAAGTGTAAATATAAAAGTCCATGATAGTTTTACTTTCAATTATCTTCCTCAATTTGCTTGTTAAAGTAAATAGAAGTAAGTAATTTAAAACAAATAAATCATGAACGTGTTAGAAATAGAGAAAGGCAAACCCAATCACTCCAAAATTGACTAGTGTTTCAATTCTCTCCCAAATGCAATAACAAAAATTGATAATTTTGCATGCAAATTCTAAAGCATATTATATAAATAATTCCAAATTTTCATTAATTTTAGACGTGTATATCCAAAAATATTAAAGACCACATAAGATTTCAAAATTTTACATACAAGATTCATGATTCAATTGAATTATGTGATGACATATTTAAGCAAGTATTACAGTAAGAAGTTTAACCTTATGACTCTGATACCAATGTGATATTTTGCAGCATACTTGAATATGATTTACGGGTCAAGAATCTTTACTTGAAGTAGTGAATTTCAAGATTTTTGTGTGGTTGAATCATCTTGCATTTCAGAACTTCAAAATCTGCATTTTTTTGTTCTCCAATGTTCTCAATCTCCTATCACAATGAAAGATAATTATTATCCACAATATAAATGCCTAACTTTGTGAGTGGTTCTAGATACTTTTCTATTTTGAGTAATTTTTATATGAATTCCACACATTTTATTGCCATAGTTTCTCTCTCCTCATGCAATTTCAAGTGACGGGAGTTTTTCAAAATTATGAAGTGGATGGGAATTGAGAGAAGTTTTGAGTTTGAATATAATTCAAATCACTCCCTACAATTCACTTCAATAACTTATGGGTCGAATCACCCCATATGAGCAACCCATGATCCGTATTTTCCAATAATTGTATATCCCAACCACCATACATGAATTAAATAATAAATTGTATAATATGTACTTATCGTTTATCATACATAAAAGTGTAAAGAAGAGTCAAGCTATAAAAGTTTATGGTAATTTTACTATTAAGCTATCTTCCTCAATTTGCTTGATAAAGTGAATGGAAGTAAGTAATATAGGGACAATTAATGTTGGAATAAAAATCTTTCTCCAAAACTAATTAAATATTGTAGACATTGTCACAATTTTTTGATGTACAATAATATGTTAATATCGATGCACATTTTGTTTACCTACCCATAAATATCACGTCCTCACTTTAATATGGAGAATATCAAATATAATATTTATGGGGTAAATAAAAAGTTCAAATCTAAAATAAGTTATGTGTACGAGTTATGAAATGAAACAAGCACGACAATAGCCGAGATCGGATGTTCCGATTGAGGCTTAAATAATTAGATTCCAATAAATCAATAGTTAGCTATCTTGATTTAGTGAATCTTCCACAATGATATTTTGGCACAATTCTTATAATTAATCTTTGCACATTCAATCTTTCACTAAAATTTTAATCAATAAATCTATTTGCACAACATTTTGGCATACAGCATTTTGCAGTATCTCACAAGGGGGTGAGGCCCGAGATTAACTAAAAACCTTTTATTCCTTTTTACCTCACATTCTCCAAAAATTATTATTTCAAAATACATCATTTTCAAAATCTCATTAAAATGGGACATGTTGACCCAAAAAAATTATTGTCAACAGAAGTCGGGCTCACTCGTGCATGCGCAACCTAAATCCAATACGTTAAGGCAGATCAATGGTCGAGGTTACTCCGGGATTAGACGTGGGAGAAGCTCAACGACACGAGTTGTTTCCATTCAGGCTCTGGCGAAATATCCAAAACATGATTTTATAATAATCATCAATCAATATTGTTGGGTTTTTGATACCCAATAAATCCTGGGCGATGATATTAAATCGGTTATGTTGGATTATACTTCATAGGCCTCGGCCGATGAGTGAAGCGAATTATCGACACCACCATTTAGGCGACCGATCCTACAATCTTTATGGGCCATTCGAAGTAACCTAATTTAGTTAGTGTTACTCATGGCCCGGTCCATTATCTTGGATGGCTTTTGTCGGTTGTAGCCCATGTGTTCTACCTATTGGGCCTAACTATGATCTAATCTAAAAGCCCACTTCCTTACCTTTATACCCCATTACTGTTGAAATGTGTGAATTGGAGGGAAGCCGTTTTTGAGTTGAAGAGAGCCGTTTCCTTCCTTTGTGTGCTTTGGCTTGGTGCCTTTGTGGAATCCATTTTCTCTCTTCTTCTTTAGCCTTGGTGGCTGTCCATTGAGGCCTCCTTCTTCTTCTCACCGTTGCCCTTTGTGGGTGAAAATCGAGAGAGCAACCGATTGGAGAAAGGTGCAAGATTGGTCCTTGAATTGGTGGTGTCGTTTGGTTGAACTGAGCCCGGATTAATTGGTGTTTTGGAACCCAAATCTCAACAAATATGAGTGTAGATCGAAGATCGAAATTCAATATATCAGAGAATAACATAAGTTGCTCCAAATATTTAAAGTTGTATTAGTTCTTCAATTGTTATATGGTGGGGGTATTTATAGTATTACAAATGGAATGGTGACCCTTGGATCAAATTGCACGATTTGACGATTTTGCATGTTTCCAAGGCAAGTTAGTTGTAGCGATACAACTTTCAATACGTGTACGGTCATTACATTAAATGCGTAATGATGGCTAATGATGAGCGTGCACAGTTTGTGGAAACATCCACGTCCTAAGATTGGCACATGATGTTCACAGCGCGATCAGAGGTATTGATAGCATAAAACGTTTGCATTTTACGATTTTGATTTACCATAAGATTGGACTGCTCAGATCAATTGGGCATTGATCCAACGACTGGGATTCAATTTCTCATTGTGTAAAAGCCAAAATTTTGTCATTTTAAAAATTTACCTTTGCAAAATATTCTTCAAGTTCTCTCCAGTTCTCCATCTTTCAGAAGTTTTCCGGCATTCTTTTGTTCTCCGGCGAGTCTCTAGATCTCATTTTTGTTGTTTAGGTATTCCCTTGTGAAAGGATTTTCCAATCTTTTATTTTCTGTCACTTTTTATCTTCTCATTCGATTGTCATGTCTATCGAGGTGTCCATTGCCATTACCGTAGCTAGGTTTGGGGAAGAGTCTGTATCTGGGGGGTCGAGAAATTGGTATAGTATGACCGAGGAGCCTATAGATTATGAGGCAGATTTCGGGGCTGCCAAAATTCTATCTTCCATAACCTCTTCTAAATTAGCAGAGCTTAGGGAAACATACTGCATACCCCATTATGTAGAGTTATTAGTTCCCAAGGCCCACGAACGAGCCTGCTTTCTGAGGTGGAGCTGTGTGGCGATCAGTGAATTCTTGCTTAAAAAAAGGAGTACGTCTACCTCTGCACCCTTTCTTTAGGGCGGTGTTGAGGAACTTCATATTGTCGCTCACCCAAATTTTGCCAAACGGGTGGAGTCACTTAGTTGGAGCCTACTTCCTTTGGAAGGAAGTTTCCTCAGGCGAGGACATGCCTCTGCATGTCTTCCAATCCATTTTCCAGGCTCGGGTCACTAGGAATGACTATTGCAATGGGTGGTACTATATCACCCCTTGGGGGGCTCATGCTCCATTCGTAGTGGGGCTCCCTTCTTCCATCAAGGTATGGAAATAGTCCTGATTCTGGGTCAGGGGTAGGTGGCAGTTGTTTGAGGGTGATATGTCCCAGCCTGTACAGTACCAACCCAGTACTACGAAGCACATGAGTACCCACACTTCAGTTTGTAATTTATGTCCAACCTCATCGTATTAATCACTTTTATCTCTGTTTGCAGATTTCGATTCGCATTACGAACTTCACAATGCTGAATGGGACGTTATTGAATATATTTACAAATAATCTTCGAGGTAAAGAAGCTTTGCCCACTTGACTGACCGAAGCCAATATTTCCTTGACTTTGGATTGATGACCTCCAAGGGTAAGAAGTATATTTGCTGTTTAGTTCATATTCACTTTTGTAATTTCTAACTTTTTCCTTTCACATTTCCAGACAAGTTCGCCAAGAAAGAATACCCAGTACCTGATATGGACCCTATTCTTAAGGCCATTGCCATCACGGGTACTAAGGCTCTAAAGCCCTCATCCTCCGGGACGAAAGAATTGAGGTCAAGGCTCGAATGCCTCAGGGAAGGAAAAGTCGAGAAGGGAACAGAAGATGAGGCTCCTAATAAGGCTTAGATGACATCTGCCAGGGGGAAACAAAAAGTGGAGGAGGAGCCCCAAAAGAAGAGAAAATTGGTACACGCAAGCAGCCCTCTGCAAATTTTGGGACTTTTGTGTCCCACCTCGGAAAGGGGGGTTCCCAGCAGCCAAAGCTTATAGAAATCTTCAATAAAGGTTGGATGGCCAATGAAGAAGTAAAGAAGGTAACTCCTTCAGCTTCTGAGACTTCCAAGAAGAGCCAAACGGAGAGGACCCTGGGGAAGTATAGGAACTTCCTAGTTGAGAGGGACGTTCAGATCGCCTCGACCATCCTAGAGATGCTGCCATCTAAAGTCCGAGGTGCCACAGAAAACTTCAATAAATTTTGAACTGAGAGATGGTAGAACTATGTGTCCACATGTGACGCGGTGGACCTCACTACCACATTGGTGAGCCAAAGTGCAAGGGCCTTTTGAATGGCCATGGAATGTCAAGAAGTATTGTCTGACATCCAATGGAGGAACAGGGCCTCGTATGAAAAGCTGAATGTTGTTGAGGCCGAGGTGAAGAAGAAGAAAATAGAGGCTGATGAACGACGGCCCAGAAGGCAGAAAGTGAGGGCAAATTAGCTTCTGCTTTAGCTAAAATCGAGGTCCTCAAAAAGGAGGTGTATGAATCCCAATGCGAGGTGGCTGCGCTAACGAAGAAGGTTGAGACCTCCAACAACCACCAGAAGCTTACTGCAGAGGCTTTGGAGAAGGCAAACCTCGAGCTTAGTTGTTGCAGGGATACGAACCAGTTCATGGAAACCCAAATAAGGTACTACGTGAATGAGGTTAAAAGGGCTGAAGCTGAAGCTCAAAATACAGGGGAAGAGGCGGTCAAAAATTATATTGCTAACTTGCACTTGATCGAGGAGTATCAGCGCTTCGCTATCTACTGGAGGAGGTTTGCTTACAATGAAGTGGTAACTAGGGTCGAGGAGCTCTATCCTGCACTGGATACTTCAGAACTTAAGGCAGAATTCATCGAGGAAGAGGTTCCCCAGACCCCTACAAGAGGTCCCAGAAGAAGTGGCAACTGGCGAACCTGCCAATGAGGCACAAGCTCCTCCATCTCCCTAGCAATAGTTTAGGCTTTAACTCAATCTCGTAATGCCCTTGGGCCTCCTAATGTACTCGCTTTTGTATCTAATGAACAAAGTTTCTATACTTCCCATTGTTTACAAGTTCTTCATTTTTATTCAAAGTAAATTGGCCTCTATGACGCACTAACAAATTACTGAAATGAACTATACTTAATTGACTGAACTGGAACTGGATTGAATTTAAACTGACAAGTTTACCTTGGATCAGTTAGGCTTTAGGCCTCTACTTTGAATGAACAAATTTATACTCAATTTGGTTGAAGTTTGGACTTCAAATAAACTGGCATTGTCAAATAACTCAGAAGCTTCAAAGGGACTTTAATTTTCAGCCTCGTCAAATGGGTGTGTGTGATGTACGCCTCGAAGTTCAAACGAGGTGGTCCCTTTAGGGACTGGATCCTCTCCTCTGAGGTACCCACACTTCCTTATATGGAGGATGGTTTATCCATGCAAAGGCTTCTCCCTTAATGTTCAGCCTCGTCAAATGGAGGCATGTGATGTACGCCTCAGAGTTCAGACGATGTGGTCCTTTTGTGGACTTGATCCTCTCCTCCAAGGCACCCAAGCTTCCTTACATGGTGGATGATTCATCCATGTAAAGGCTTATCCCTTGACGTTCAGCCTCGTCAAGGGGGGCATGTGTTGTACGCCTCGAAATTCAAACGAGGTGGTCCCTTTATGGACCTGGTCATCTCCTCCAAGGCACCCACGCTTCCCTATATGGTGGATGGTTCATCCATACAAAGGCTTCTCCCTTGACATTCAGACTCGTCCAAGAAAGGCATGTGTTGTACGCCTCGTAGTTTAGATGAGATGGTCCCTTTATGAACCTGATCATCTCCTCTTAGGCGCCCATGCTTGTTTACATGGAGGATGGTTCATCCATGTAAAGGCTTCTCCCTTGACGTTCAGCCTCGTCAAAGGGAGGCATGTGATGTACACCTCGGAGTTCAAACAAGGTGGTCCCTTTAGGGACTAGATCCTCTCATTCGAGGTGCCCATGCTTCCTTACATAGAGGATGGTTCATCCATGCAAAGACTTCTCCCTTAACGTTCAGCCTCGTCAAATGGAGGCATGTGATGTACGCCTCGGAGTTCAAACGAGGTGGTCCATTTAGGGACTGGATCCTCTCCTCCGAGGCGCCCATGCTTCCTTACATGGATGATGGTTCATCCATGCAAAGGCTTCTCCCTTTGACGTTCAGCCTTGTCAAAGGGAAGTATGTGATGTACGCTTCGGAGTTCAGACGAGGTGGTCCTTTTAGGGACTGGATCCTCTCCTTCAAGGCACCCTCGCTTGACAACTTTTGTGAAATAAAGATTTTATTTATGTACAAGGGAGGGGAAAACTTCCAGCTATGATTTAAGTTCACTGATAATACATTTGTAAATGCTCGACATTCCATGGATGAGGTTGAATATTTCCATCCATGTATGTCTTTGATCCAGTAAGTACTGAGTCGGATTTCTCTTTCAATACGGTAGGGGCCCTTCCGTTTGATCCTAAGGTGCCTACTCCTTGGACGAGAAGAACACCCTCCGAAGTACTAAGTCATTTATCTGGAATGACCTCTTATTTACTTTAGCATTATAATATCGGGTCATCTTCCTTTGATATACAGCCAATTTCAACCAGGAATCATCCATTTTTTCTTCAAGGAAATTAAGTTCACACCTCATAAGTTCGTCATTTGATATCTCATTGAAGTGTAACATTCGGGGGAAAGGTAGCCCCACATCATCGGGCTCACAGCCTCGGCACCGTAGGTCATTGAGAAATGAGTCTCTCCAGTTGGAGTCCTACTTGTAGTTTGGATAGCTCACAATACTTGTGGTAACTCATCTACCAAAGCTCCTTTGGTCGTGTCAAGTTTTTTCTTCAAAGTGTATTTTATAGTCTTATTCACATTCTTGACTTGCCCATTAGCCTGGGGGTGATGAGGGGTGGATAAATACTTCCTGATTCCTAGCTCTTCACAGAGGTCTTGTACCTTTTTGTAATCGAACTGCCTTCCATTACCTAAGACGACAGAGTGGGAAATCCCAAATCGGCATATGATATTTTTCCATAGAAACTTGGACGTGTTAGCCTCCGTAATCTTTGCCAGAGGTTCGGCCTCTACCCACTTTGTGAAGTAATCAATTGCAACAATGGCAAAATTAGCGCTTCTTCTACCCTTGTGTAAGGGGCCAATGAGATCCACGCCCCACTTGCTGAAAGACCAAGGGTTGCACACTGCTACCAACTCCTGGAAGGGTTGTCCTTGGACATTGGAGAAAAGCTGGCATTTATCGCATTTTCGAACAAATTGAATGGCGTCCATTTTCAAGATGGGCCAATAGTACCCTTGCCTTAGTGTTTTTCTTGCTAAAGTGAGCCCTCCTGAGTGGTTGCCACAAATACCCTCATAGATCTCGTGGAGTACATAGGTGGATTCCTCCCCTCCTACATACCAGATGAGAGGTGAAGAGGCCTCTTCTTTATTGTCTGGCAATATCTGATCTTTAAGGTAGGCCATAAGGGGTTACATCCAAATTGGGGTTTCTTCCACCCATATTACCTCCTCTGTGGAGTTGGATGGCCTCGAGAGGTGTTTGATAGGCACCATCGTCAACAACTCAGAATCCTCGCTATTAGCTAGTTTAGACAATGAGTCAGCGTGGGCATTTTTAATGTGTGGGATTTGGATCAGTTCAAAATTTTCAAATGAGGGGAGCAGACTCATTACCAGCTTGAAGTAGGCGGACATGGCTTTATCCCTGGCTACGAAGTTTCCATTAACCTGTCCTACGATAAGTTGGGAATCACTATTGATATTTAGACTTTTTACTTGCATTTCCTTAGCTAGCCTCAGGCCGGGGAGTAGGGCTTCGTACTCGGCCGCATTGTTGGTGGCCTTAAATCTGAATTGCACGGCACAGTTCAACATATGACCCTCGGGGCTTACTAGTACCATTCCCGCGCCCGAGCCTGCTTCTCTGGCGAGCCGTCCACAAAAAGGTTCCACGTGGGAGACTCAGCAGGTTCCATGGCCTGGTCCACAAAAAGGTTCCACATAAGACATTGGCGAATTTTGCCACAAAGTTCGCCAGGGCTTGGCCCTTAATGGCAGTTCTTGCCTTGAAGAGAATTTCAAACTCGCTCAACTCCACGGCCCATTTCAGCAATCTTCCCAAGGCATCAGGTTTTTGCAATACTTACCTGAGTGGGAAGTTGGTCAATACATGTATTGTATGGGCTTGGAAATAGGGCCTCAACTTTCTTAATGCATTGATTTACACCAAGGTTAGCTTCTTCATGTCCGGGTATCGAGTTTCAGGTACTAACAGCGCCTTGCTAATATAATAAACCGGTAGTTGGGCTACACCTTCTTCCCTAACGAGCACTACACTTATAGCCTCATTGGAGACATCCAAGTAAAGTGTAGTGCTTCTCCTAACCTGGGCTTTAAGAGGATGAGGGCCTACCCTAGGTACTTTTTCAGCTCCTGGAAGGCCTTTTCGCATTCCTCTGTCCATTGGAACTTCTTTCCTTCTTTCAGAATTTTAAAGAAAGGGAGGCATCTGTCAGTTTTCTTTGAGATAAAACGACTTAGAGCGGCCATGGCTGGTTAAGCTTTGTACTTTCTTCGGCTTTTGGGGGACCTCATCTTAATCAATGCATGTATCTTCTCGAGGTTGGCTTCTATACTTCTTTGGTTGACCATGTACCCTAGGAAATTGCCTGACGCGACCCAAACGCACACTTGAGGGGGTTTAACCTCATGCGATACCTTCGTATGAAACGAAAAGCTCCGTCAAGGTGGGTTATGTGGTCACTAGCTTTCAAACTTTTGACAAGCACGTCATCTACGTAGACCTTCATCGTATTGCCAAGTAAGTCGGCAAACATTTTGTTCACGAGCCTTTGGTAGGTGGCTCTGACATTCTTTAACCCAAAGGATATCATTTGGTAGCAGTAGAGTTCCTTATCTGTGATAAAAGAAGTTTGCTCCTCATCACCTGGGTGCACAGGGATCTGATTTTAAATTAATGGTAGACAAATATGGGCTAAGTTATTAACTTCAATTTACAGCAATTAAGTCATTTAACGTAAATTTAATTGACATTAAATCACCAATTTATATTACGTCACTCTACGTATCAAAACATTCTTAATTGGCCATTTAAACTAATGTATGCAGACATGGCCATCTACGTGGACTTACTGGCCACATCAACTGCATACAAATAATGAAACTCACAAAAAGGGCTCATTAAAGAAAAATATTATTTGTCATCTTTTATTTCACTAGTCAGAGTGAACATGCGTTGCACGTTATTTTGAAGTAATTTATAAGTGTCATCAAAGTAATATTTGATCATTCATGTACCGTTTTGATCTACATATGAGAGAAATGCAAGTTCTTAAAAATAAATGTTAATTATTATACACGCACGTAAATAGTGAAATGTATACTTGAATGTGAAATATTAGAATTACAACTAAATGCAAAAATTAAAATGAATGACAAATATGATACATGTATTATCGTGAATGTTAATTAATTTATAATTAATACCAAGAAATATATACGTGACAATAAATATTAAATCATTTATATTAAGCTCTTTTTTGGTCTCCATTATTTACAAAATACATTTTTCTCCTTTTTATTTTTAAATATGAATCCTTCAATAAAATAATATTATACGCAAATTCAAAACTTTTTGTTATTTTTTAATCACACACCAAATCACTATTCCAAAATGCTATAAATGAATATAATTTAATTTTCAATTAAGTGAAACTGAATGTCAATTAGTAAATATAGGCGTGAATAATGAATTGTATAATTGAATTTGAAATTTTAATTAATATTAATTAAATGAATGTGAATGTTAATAATAATTAATTGAGAATTAATAACATGACATATACGTAAGTGTGAATGTGAAATTCTAATTAATATTAATTAAATGAATGTGTAGGGTTATAATTTCTCACTTGACGTGATATTGAAAATTAGTAAATATAGGCGTGAATAATGAATTGTATAATTGAATTTGAAATTTTAATTAATATTAATTAAATGAATGTTCATTTATTGAAAATTAATTATAATATTTATTACATTTTGTAAATTAAATATATATTGAAAAACTAAAAATAAGATATTATTGAAATAATTAAATTGTGTAGGGTTATAATTTCTCACTTGACGTGATATTTATATCCTGTTTGATGCACATTGTTAAGTGGAGAATGTATTTTAAATAGTGATTTGATGGAAAATATGTGGCTAAAAAATAAGATTTTTTTTTGGATTTACTTGTAATATAATTTTATTGAAAAATGTGTGATTGAAAATGAATTTTTGTAAGAATGCGAATCAATCATGGTGTTAATATATTATAGAAAGCAATGCAGAGTTAGGGAGAGGATGATGAATTCTCTCAAAAACATTCTAGTATATCACTATGAAATTAAAGTGTCTCAGTTGCAATTGAATTGAAGTAAAGTAACATTATTATATTTAAATTGAATTATGCATCTCGAATGCTGCGAATTGAACATTTGAAATGAGAGAATGAACTCGGGTTGCTCTAAGTGTTTTTTGTATTCAAAGTTGCATTAATTCTCAATTCTTACATGGCAGGGGTATTTATAGTATTACAAATGGAATGGTGATCATTGGATCAAATTACACGTGACCTCATCTCCTCGGCCAAAGCATCGAGTCTTAGCCATCAGGTTGACTTCCCTAGCCCTTCAGAATATTAAATGCTCTTACATTGACGAGATAAGACACGGACATACTTTTTACAAAGATCACATCAATCATTCGTATAATGATCTTCATCATGAATTCAATCATTGCACGTGACCTATCACTAGCTGAGGAACCTCGCAGCCTGTTGGCCTCGAAATTACATGGGCCTCGTTCTCGGAGCCACTTTGGCCTCAGAATTACATGGGCATGTTGGTTCAGCAGCTCGGTGGCTTGTGGGTTGGCAGCTTGATTACCTGTAGGCTCGGCAGCTCGGCCCACAGTTAAACCAGGATAGCCACGTGGCGGTACCTTGTAACAAGTCATAACAATAGTCCCCCAAATCCATGTATTATTATTTATGTAATGCGTGGACTTCAGCAATGATGTTAAAAAAGTTTTTGAAATTTGTAGTCCATCATACTAGTCCCCTAAGTTCATGTGTAGATATTTATACTATGCGTGGAATTGAATAGTTGGTTTAAGCCTGACTTACTTTACAACAGGGAGATATATGGTCCTGAAGCAGTGCCGAAAGATACTGAAATTTTAATGCTGGAGCAGTTTCATATCTGAACTACCGAAACTCATATGCTTCGAAGATATATGAATTTGTTTTGGAGTTGAGGTAAAGTGAATAGCTGAACTGTCAAAGCTCAGAACTATGAAAATAACTGAACTTGTTTTGGAGCTGAGGCAGAGCGAATTGCTGAACTGCCGAGGCTCAGAGCTATGAAGATAGCTGATAAGTGTATTTTTATACACTTATACGTTGCCTTAACTCATGATGTTTTATTGTCTTTTTTAATTAAATTGTATTTAATTTATATTATATTGTGTTTTGTAGGTGAAATTTTATGTTTAATGAAGAATTGGAGAAAAGAATGTAAAAGTGGCGAAAAATGACAAAATTTAAAAATGAATTCCTTGGAGAGAAATAATATATTAAATAGGTTGAAATGAATAACTAATTTTTATATTAGGGAAAAAAATTTAATCGACTTGTGATCCTTTATTTTTATATTCAAAATTTCTGTGATTTATATATTTTGTGTTTATTTTATTATGAGTTTAATGCATTAAATTACCTGATCAATAATTTGATGATTATGTGAGTCTCTTACGAATCGAGAGGTGAGTTTGAGGTTTAGACCATATAATAAAATTCGGTAAATTAGTATAACGTGTAGAGATACATATACTGATTATTGCGGTCATAATTTGAATTCTTAGAACTAGTGTTTCGTTTAACTAAAATTGATTCGCATAGAGATATGGAATTGAATTAGTTAAATAGGCTCAATGAGAACTCGAGAGGGGTAAATTGAATACAATAGAAGAATTCGACCGAACACTACATTAGGTTATGAATCTTGAATTAAAAATAAAGGTGATCAATAGATGAAATTATTTTGCCCTAATATTTACCACATATTTGTTTATCCAATTATCCGTTGTTTGCTATATTTTTATTTATTTTCAATTAGTCAACAATAGTTAGGAAAAATCATCATAATTATTTACTTGCTTTTGTCGAATAAGAGCTAGAAAAAGTAGATTCAGTTTTAAAGTATAGTCCTCGTGGGAATGATAATCCAGATTCAACAAGTCTACTTTATTACTTGTTACGATATTGTACACTTGCGATAAAAAAATGCAACAAGTTTTTGACGCCTCTGCCGGTGACTATTTACTTTTAGTCTTAATTTATTTTATTTTTAACTTTTATTTTATTTTACTCCCTTTAAAAAAAGTGTTCGTTGTATGCTCCGTACCCAAGGCGACGATCTTGAACCGTTTGACTCGGAGATAGAACGTACTTTTAGACGAAGACGCAAGGAACACAAATAAAAACAACAACAACATCAAATGGCGTAGGTCAAAATATCCATATTCCAATTCAGCCAATTGAACAAGTGGCCGCAAGAGTAGCAGCGCCACCGGATCAGTAGCAGGAGCGAGGGGAAATAAACGAATGAGACTTTCCCGTTTCAATGTTCTTGACGCCAATAGCTGCACCGCACGTTCTAGTATTGTGTATCCAGATTTCGGAGTAAATAACTTTCAGATAAGGGCGGAGTTGATCAATTTGATAAGCAACACCCTCTATTTCTATGGGTTACTTCATAAAAATTCGAACACACATATCTCAAGATTTCTTAGAAATTGTCAGAACTTCCATGCTCCAGGGGTTAATGAAATGCTATTAAGTTGCGATTATTTCCATATACACTGAGAGATGCTACATTGGAGTGGTTAGACGCCGAACCTCATGAAAGTATTACTACATGTGAAGAATTTATCAGAAAATTTTGCAATAAATTCTTCCCACCAGCGAAAGTAGCTAAAATCAGATTGGAGATCCAAACTTCCAACAGAAAGATGGAGAGAGCTATCATGAGGTATGGAACAGATTCAAAGAGCTGATGCGAAAGTGTCCAAATCATGGAATCACAATAGGAAATCAAGTGCAGTACTTCTATACCCGGCTCTCACCAATGTCAAAATCTCAGGTGGATTCCTCTGCGGGTGGATCGATCATAGGAAAATCAGTACAACAAACTTTGAATTTATTTGAGTTAATTGCCACTACACATTCAATATTTTTATCATAAAGAGTGTTACCACCGAGAGCATCTGGGATGTATGAATTAGATAACACATCATCTACCAACGTACAAAGCATGTAGAGCTATTGGTAAAATCACAAACGAGAGGAGCGCATGCAGTGATGGGTGGTCCATCATGCGCAAACTGTGGAGCTAACAATTTGACAGAAAACTGTATGTCCATGGGCTTTCCTGAGGAACAAGTCAACTTCATTCAGAACGGATCCCGCAATTTTAACCCATATTCACAAACATATAACCCAGGATGGAGTCAACACCCGAACTTCAGATGGTCAGATAATCAGCAAGGGAATTGTTCAAATAATGCCCAACAAGAAAAATAATCAAGTTTGGGAGAGATGTTCAATCAGTATATGCAGAAAACAAACAAGACGTTCTAGCAAATTGGCACAAATTTTCAGAATCAACAGGCATCGATCAAGAAGTTAGAGACACAAACTGGTCAGATAGCTCAACAGCTTGCAGACCGTCCACAAGGGACATTGCTAGGCAATACAATGATAAACCCAAAGGAGCAAGTGCAAGTTATTACAACTAGAAGTGGAGTACAATTGCCAGAGATACATGTGAAGAGGCCAGACAGAAAAGACAAAGTAATAAAAGTTGAAGAGGCTCATAAAGAGGAAAAGGCTGCACAAGTTGAAAAGGAGAAGGAAGAGAGAAGAAAAATCTACAGTAAGAGCACCAAGTCCCATAAAAGCTTATGTGCCACCAATTCCCTTTTCTCAACGGTTGCAGAAAAAAATTGGACAAACAATTTGCCAAATTTGTGGAGGTTTTCAAGAAATTGCATATAAACATCCCTTTTGCAGATGCAATTGCACAAATGCCCAGTTATGCAAAATTTTTGAAAGAAATTCTGTCCAATAAGAGGAAGCTAGAAGAACATGAGACAGTCTGCCTGAACGAGGAATGCAGTGTAATTCTTTTTAAAAAGCTACCCCCTAAGCTAAAGGATCCAGGGAGCTTTACTATACCATGCACTTTTTATTCTAATTATTTTGAGCATTCTTTATGTGATTTAGGTGTTAGTGTTAACTTAATACCACTATCTGTTTACTGGTCTCTTGGATTGAGAGAAACTAAACCTACAACAATCTCATTGCAACTGGCTGATAGGTCAATTAAAAGACCAAAGGGAATTATTGAAGATGTGCTAGTTAAGGTTGATAAGTTCATCTTCCCGTCAGATTTCATTATCTTGGATATGGAAGAAGATTCAAATATTCCATTAATCTTGGGAAGACTTTTCTTGGCTACTGGGAGAGTACTTATTGATGTATATGATGGAAAAATGATTATTCGAATGGACAATGAGCAGGTCATATTCAATGTGTTCAAGGCAATGAAACATCAATTAACTTTGGATACTCGTTGTCAAGTGGATGTTCTTGATGATCTTGTGGTCGATACATTTGATACAACACATCAAGCTCTTCTATGTGAGGCAGACAGTGCACAATCAGAGGCAATAAATGCAGAGATCACGGAATGCACCGTACATTTGGCTGAACAACCAATTGGAAAGAGACATTGGCAATATGAGTCTCTTGGTTCCAATCCCACACCACCCTACCTTCAGTGAAAAGGGCTCCAACTCTTGAGTTAAAATCCCTACCGTCCCATTTTCGTTATGCATATTTAGGAGATTCTACAACACTTCCAGTGATAATTACAAATGACATGACAAAGGAGGATGAAGATAAGTTATTGGAGGTACTTCGGAAGCACAAGACTGTATTGGATGGACCATAGCTGATATTCGAGGAATCAGTCATACTCTTTTTATGCACAAAATCTTAATGAAAAACGAGTCCAAGCCATCCGTGGAAGGTCAGCGTAGATTAAATCTAACCTTGAAAGAAGTATTGAGAAAAGAAGTGCTGAAATTGCTCGATGCAGGAATTATCTATACTATTTCAGATAGTTCTTGGGTGAGTCCAGTACATGTGGTGCCTAAAAATGGTGAAATTACAGTAGAGAAGAACGAGAACAATGAGTTGATACCAACACGTTTAGTTACAGGATGGAGAGTGTGTATAGATTACAGGAAGCTAAATAATGCCACCAAAAAAGATCACTTTCCATTGCCTTTTAATGATCAGATGTTGGAGAGGTTAGCAGGTCATTCTCATTACTGCTTCCTAGACGGTTATTCAGGGTACAATCAGATAGTCATTGCTCCAGAAGACCAGGAGAAAACAACCTTTACATGTCCATACGGTACTTTTGCCTTTAGAAGAATGCATTTTGGTCTGTGCAACGCACCTGCAACCTTTCAGCGATGCATGATGGCCATATTCTATGATATGGTGGAAAAATACATCGAGGTATTCATGGATAACTTTTCAGTATTTGGAGATTCATTTGATGACTGCTTGGAACATTTATCACTCGTACTACGAAGGTGTGAAGAGAAGAATCTAGTGCTCAATTGGGAAAAGTGCCACTTTATGGTGAAAGAGGAGATAGTGCTGGGACAAAGCAAAGATACAGGTGATTGAAAAATTGCAGCCACATACTTCAGTCAAAGGGATTAGAAGCTTTTTGGGGCATGCATGCTTTTACAGATGATTCATCCAAGATTTCTCAAAGATTACAAAACCTCTATGTAATCTACTGGAGAAGGATGTGCCAATTATCTTTTCTGATGAGTGTTTAAATGCCTTTAACAGTTTGAAGAAGAAGTTAACATATGCACCGATCATAGTAGCATCAGATTTGGAATTAACTTTCGAGCTCATGTGTGATGCCAGTGATTTCGTTGTGGGAGCAGTGCTAGGTCAACGAAAGGGAAGGGCCTTGCATGTCACCTACTATGCCAACAAAACTTTGACGATGCTCATATCAACTATGCAACGACTGAAAATGAAGTGCTAGCAGTTGTATTTGCCTTCGATAAGTTTCGTTCTTATCTGATTGGTTCGAAGGTGGTAGTTTATACAGACCACTTAGCTTTGAAGTATCTATTCGAGAAGAAGGATGCTAAACCTAGGTTGATTCGGTGGGTTCTGTTACTACTAGAGTTTGATATTGAAATTCGTGGTAAGAAGGGAACAGACAACCAGGTAACAGATCACTTATCGAGGCTAGAGCAGGCAGAAGAGCTTGACAATTTAGATATAAATGAAATCTTTCCTGATGAGCAACTTCTGCAGCTAGAAAAGACTTCTTGGTATGCAGACATTATTAATTACCTAGCAAGTGGGCTTGTGGATCCAGACTTTACCTACCGCAGAAGAAAAAAACTTCGCCATGAGGAGAAATTTTATTATTGGAAAGATCCACATTTATACGGAAGAGGGGCATATCAGATTATCAGAAGATGTGTGCTAGAGGATGAACTGAAACCAATACTTTTCAGAGTTCATGCTTCGGCGTATGAGAGGTATTTTGGCCCAACTAAAACTGCAGCAAGGGTGCTTCAAAGCGGTTTCTATTGGCCAACATTATTTAAAGGCTGTCACAGTTTCTGCAGGTCTTGTGATAAGTGTCAACGAACAGGTAACATTTTTGTACGTCACGAGATGCCCTTAAACAATATTTTGAAAGTGGAGTTATTCGATGTTTAGGGCATTGATTTTATGGGACCTTTTCCATCGTCCTATAACAATCGATATATCCTAGTAGTAGTGGACTACGTCTCCAAATGGGTAGAAGTAAAGGCGTTACCGACCAATGATGCTAGGGTAGTAGTGGATTTCACAAGAAAAAATATTTTCAATCGCTTTGGAGCTCCAAGAGCCATCATCAGTGATGGTGGAACTCACTTTTATAACCGGTTATTCCAGGCAGTTCTTACTAAATATGGAGTACGACATCGAATAGCGATACCTTATCACCTTCAGACAAGTGGACATGTTGAAATATCTAACAGGCAGTTGAAAAGGATTCTTGAACTCACGATTAATGCATCCCGTAAAGATTGGTCCAAAAAATTGGACGATGCTTTGTGGGCCTATCGCACCGCTTACAAGATGCCGATTGGAATGTCACTATACCGAATGTCACCGCTTACGAGTTTGAACACAAAGCATGTTGGGCATTGAAGCAGTTGAACATGGATTTAGAAAAGGCCGGAGAAACAAAAATATTACAGCTTCACGAATTGGAAGAATTAAGAAGAGAAGCTTATGAAAATGCATCAATCTACAAAAAAAAGGACGAAAAAGTGGCATGACAAGAATATTCGACAACGAATTTTCAGAGTGGGGGATCAAGTACTCTTGTACAACTTCAGACTTAAGTTGTAACAAGAAAAATTGAAATCGAAATGGTTTGGACCTTTCACAGTATCCCAAGTGTTTCCCTACGGTACAGTTGAATTACACCACCCAACTAAGGAAAATTTCAAGGTTAATGGGCAACGCATCAAACACTACGTAGAGGATTTTTTCACTGCTAAAGAAAGCATTGAACTAGCTGTTCCAGAATAATCGCGGCACAAAGTCAAGCTAAAGATGTTAAAGAAGCGCTTCTTGGGAGGCAACCCAAGCTTTTTCCATTTTTATTTATTTTTTGAATTTTAGGATATTTTAATTTCTTTTAAGTTTATTTGTAACTCCTTATTCATATCTATTTTTCCCCTTATATATTCGATATGTTAGAGGTTTATTAGATTTTAGAGTTAAGTAACACTTGTTCCAATTATTTGATCTTAATGCTTTATTTGATTTTTCAGGAACATGACATCGCGAAACATTTAAACCAACATTGACTAAAGAACCAACGAAAGCAATAAGAAAGTTAGCCATTGGATTAAAAGTCATATCAGGAGAGTCTTTTCTTCAAATTCTTTCCCACCACTTTATATGCTGATTTAGGATTAAAGACATTGAGAACGATGTCTAATTTAAGTTTGGAGGTGGAAAACATGAGTTTTCATTTTTATGTGTTTTTGTGTGATTTTATTACTTCAGTAAAAAAAAATTGAAAAAGAGTAAAAATAAAAAAAATATAATAAGAATATTTTCTTTTTGTGCGCTTGTCTGAGTTAGTTGTCATGCTGACAATGATGAATATATTGAATCATGAATTGATCTATGAATGGTGAATAAGTTGCATGCTTAGATTAATTTTTGTTTTTTCATGTGACATTTAATATATATTGAGCACATGAATTAAGTTAAGTATTGTGTATGAATTAGTTGATTTCATAATTGAATAGGTTGAAATAGTGGACCATAGATGTTAAACCCAAAACCACTAAATTTTATATTCTTTGACCAAATTTAGAATAATTTGGGGGATTTCACTGTTGTAGGAAGATATTAAGATAAATGAGGATTCCATGTGTGAAATTAAAAATTTTGTGTGGATCGTGTAAGGTAGATATGATGCAATTGAGTGAAAGTCTTAAGTTAAATCAAATCAACATTTGAAAGTTGCACTAATCAACATTTAACTTAAAACTTTCACCCAATTGCAAGTAAATCAACATTTAACTTAATCAATGCATAAAAAAATATTTTATTTGAAAATTTCTCTTCGTAGCCTTTATGACTAGAGCAATTAAGTCTGCAATGGTCTTTAAAACTTGATGTTCTGTGGACATCTGAATTGGGAGTCATCGACCGAAAGCTTGTTACATGGGTAATTTAGAAAGTTTAAAGAAGAGAATGCCTCAAATAAAGGAAAAAAAATTTGAAGAAAAAGAGAGGAAAAAAATATGAAAAAAATATATAAAAATCCGAAAAAGCAGGTGCATGAAACAGAAGACTCACCAAATGCATTGGTTATGTCCCAAACACTTATTTAAGGAAATTTGACTTTTGATAAGAGATTATTAGCCTAATTAAGTGTTAGAGATTGAAGCAATTAAATTTAATGGAGAATCCTTATTTATTGAAATATTGAACGGTAATTAGTGAAATTTTGTCAAACTAGAGAGGCGAGGATAGTAAAAAAAATATCCAACCTTAGTTCACACACTAGAAAAGAGTGAAAATAATAAGTTTGGGGGTGTGTGAATCTTACGAGTGATGAAAGAACATATTTGACCACTGAGGGTCGGGAATTGAAACAATTTATGAATTCATAATGCTATACTTAATTCTTCACACACGCACATCAATTTTATAGTGGAAAAGTGAATTATAATTTTTGTATTGTGATTTTGAAACTGTGCATAGTTTTGATATTATAATTTCAATTCTGAGATAAAAAGTCAGGATAGCTAGCTAAATTAATCATTCGAATAAAGATCTTCATCATGAGTTCAATCCTTGCACGTGGGCTGTCACTAGCTGAGGAGCCTCGCAGCCTGTAGGCCTCGAAATTTACTTGGGCCTCGCTCTCGAGCTACTTTGGTCTCGAAATTACATGGACTTCGTTGTCGGAGCCACTTTGGTCTCGAAATTACATGGGCCTGTAGGCTCAACAGTTCGGCGGCTTGTAGGCTCGGCAGCTCGGCCCACGGTTAAACCAAAATGACCACGTGACGGTACTTTGTAACAAGTCATAACGATAGTCCCCCAAATCCATGTGTAATTATTTATGTTATGCGTGGACTTCAGCAATGATGTTAAAAAAGTTTTGAAATTTGTAATCCATCACTAACCACCATTGATATCCATCAAAACTCCATTTTAAAGTAAACCTCTCCCCTACTCCCCACGTCTCACAAGGGTTACCGATTTGGTCCAGTTACGAGAAGTTAGAGATGGGTACTATGTAGTTCGATTCTTATTTCTTAAATTGGAATAATTTGCACTGAAAATTATAAAAGTATATTGATTGATTGTGTAAAGAGAATATTTTCCAAACCGCCTAGGACAAATAAAATGGAAAGAGTAAGCCTTGTTTGAGCTTCATTATTTAAAAAAAAAATGATTTTGAAATATTAATTTTTGAAGAATGTATTGTGAAAAATAAAAAGAAATTTTGAGTTTCTGTATAATATTATTCTATTTAGAGAGGGTGTAATTAATAAGATGACAAAGAAAAATGAATTAAAGTCTATTTACAGAACAAATCTCCCACATACAGGGTTGCCTCATGCCTCTCCTCCTCTTCGGTTTCCTTTTATAGAAAAATTCCTTAAAAAAGAGTAGCTTTTTATCTACCTCTTGGAATCGGTTCTATAGTCCTTTCAACGGGAACAAACATACATCGAAAGTACACAGTAAAGCTATCATTTAGCTCGATATTTTTCTTATCCCTTTTGTTCTGGGACACGGTTTTCTTCTAAATCATTTTCGCTTAATTATAAGTATACGCTTTATGTTCATTGGTTACGAGGATATGAATCGGAGCTGGGTTTTGGTTTGTGGTTCTTCGGGTGATTTGATTAGCCGTATGATTGGTGAGTTCTAGGATTTTTGTGGGGGCGCTGCCTTTGCTGATTGATTAGCTTTTTGGCTTTTTCTCTGAAATTAAGTTTTGCTGCTTACCGCCCTGAAAGTTTCTGAATCTCTGAGGTCATTCCTCAAAGTTCTTCTCTTTATTTCTCCTGTATATAATCATATATACATCTTTGTATCTGTGAGTGTAAGGGGGGAATGAGTAACTTCATATCACGGGTATTTATGGGTTTTGTTTAATTGAAGTGAATTTGACTTGATTGGGGGTGTGAGTTGAAGAATTTGGGGAAAAGGGGTAGTTTATGTGAACGCCTGAACATGATAATGAGATATTTGGTAAATGGTGCTCCAGTATGGGAGGAATTTCGGGCAATAGATATCAAATTAAGTGGCTTGAAAGTTCTTTAGTATTTGGAGATTTAACTTGTTTGGGATACTATTTGTTTTCTGGTCTTTTGATTGAGATGGAGTACCCTTTTTCGAATAAAGAGAAGAATACTGGATATTGGCCTTCACCAAGGGGTCAGATGGAGGGTATGGACATGACATATATGGAGAATGGCACACGGGACTCTAATTTGGATGGTTCATTTAGTAACATTGCAGAATTTATGAATGTTGATTTGAATGGGGGATGGTGCAACAGCCCCAATAACGTTTCAGATCACTTGTTTCCCTCTTTTGCAATATCGCCTCATAATTCGACAGTTACAAATTTTGTGCCTTTCAACGGGATGAACTTCACAGAGCAGTACAGTCCCAGGGTGCCCATGGTAGAAGGTGAAATTGTGGGAAGTTTGTCTAGTATGGGAGACGAAATGCTGCTTCAGCAAATGCACAGCCAATTAAATTTCCCAGTGGATTCTGCTAGTAATGGGGTTGATGTGAGCCAGAGGAGAGGTAATAGCTCAGCCCAGAAGAATGCGGTTTCTGAAATAGGACATATTACAATCCCTAGAATTCCTTCACAGTCCTTGGCTGAGAAAATGCTCAGAGCATTATATCTATTTAAAGAATGGTCTGGAGGGGGTATTTTGGCCCAAGTTTGGGTTCCAATAAAGAATAGGGATGGGTACATCTTAAGCACCAGTGAACAACCTTATTTACTTGACCAGACACTTTCTGGTTATCGTGAAGTGTCTAGGTTTTTTACTTTTGCAGCAGAATCAAGACCAGGTTCTTTCCCAGGGCTTCCTGGCCGTGTCTTTACGTCGAAGATACCAGAGTGGACGTCAAATGTGGTGTACTATAATAAAGAAGAGTACTTGAGGGTTCAATATGCGATTGATCATGAAGTCCGCGGATCTGTTGCCTTACCTGTGTTTGAGGATGATTCACCTGAAAGGTCGTGTTGTGCAGTCCTAGAATTGGTTACTGTGAAGGAGAAACCCAATTTTGATTCGGAGATGGAAAATGTGCGTCGTGCCCTCCAGGTTAGTTTGTCAGTTTGTTTTATTCTTTTTCAGCATCCTTTTTACCATTTCTTGCTTGTTCTACTGGTAGGAGACCTGAACCTTGAATATTGTCATGTTCCATGATGTTAAAGAAAGACAAACACGAGAAAGAAAAGCCATTATAATAGGATTGTTATTTAAATATCATGTGGAGCTGCTGATTTGGGCGCCAAGGAGTTCAGTGTTTGGAGCCAAAAATCATGGATGTATCTCTTTGTGAATTATTTTTGTATATGATCAAATTTAATTGGTTCTATGCGATCGAATTTACTTCCTTGCCAACATTCTTTCACTAAACAATGTAAAAGTGATATGATGATGGTTATTGATGCTCTATATATGTGCCTCTTCTACCTTCAACTGTAAGAAATATTTCTTTCTTTCTTTCTTCAGTTGGGGTGGGGTGGGGTGCGGTGAGTCTCTTTTAGAGTGGAAAGAATGAGAAATCTGGTTATAATAAATAATGGAGGGGTTACAGGCATCTACTTGGGTTTAATCATTAACTAACCTATAAAGGACTTCCAAGTTATTTTAAAGCGGACAACCCAAAACTTGTATGTTGGTCTGAATTTTCCCAAGTTTCGCACAATTTGGGATGTTATGATAGCTTTCAAAGTGCGAAGCATGAGAAACAGGGCTATTTACATCACTATTATTATGTTAATACAAAATAACTTGAGAGTGGTTGTTTGGTGTTTCGCTTTTCATAGGCTTTTAGGTTTCACCATCTCTTATTTATTAACCACTCAATCCCACCGCACACCCTATCCCAACGAAAGAAGACTATCCACTTAAAGTAACTTCCAAAATCCGTTAAAAGATCACCAAGATGAACCAATGTTGTCCCTTTCTTGCCAACAAATTGTAAACACCAAACATGATTTCTGGATTTCAATGCTCAATTGTAAATATTTTTTTGTGAGGCACACAAATTTCAGTTTGTTCAGATAGTCCAATAGTTATTAGTAAGATAGCTTTCAAAGTGCTAAGCAGAAGAAACGTGACTATTTACATCACTACTATTATATTAATACAAAATAGAGTGGTTATTTTGGTGTTTCACTTTTCATAGGCTTTTAAAGTTCACAGTGTCTCTTTTATTAACCTACCCCTTAATCCCACCCCACAATGGGAAAAGACTATCCACATAAAAATAACTTCCAAAATCTGTTGAAGATCTCCAAGATGAACCAATGTTGTCCCTTTCTTGCCAACAACTGTAAACACCAAACAAGATTTCTGGATTTCAATACACAATTGTATACATTTTTTTTTTTTTTTGTGAGGCGCACACAATTCAGTATGCTCAGATAGTCAGATAGGACTTCTCATGGAATTGAATCTGTAATCATGCACCATTATTGGACCTACATTTAGGCATTATGGCTTCTTCACGTAGTAATCTGCTACATCTTTGCAGGAGCATGCTAATTTTTTGGAACAATTAACTCGGCTCTATCTAGTTCATTTACGTGACATTGATTCGATAGTTTCTTTCTCATCACGAACTCCCTCCCCCACCCCGATTTTGGCAGGAAAAGGGTTTACATACATAAGAGTGGCTTGGGTGTATTTCGTTTCCTTCCCCATGAAAAATTATATTTTTTTATGTCAGCGTGAGGTACTACTAACATTTTATGAACATATGCAGGCAGTGAATTTAAGGAGCACTGTGCCTCGACTCTATCCCCAGGTAATTTTGATATCAAAGGGAAAATATACAATAGAAAGAACACATGTATGAGTTATTTTCCTGTTCTTATGTTTACGTTTATCTAAAATTATCTGTTAATTTGCAGTGTCTTTCAAAGAATCAAAGGGCAGCTTTAGCTGAGATAACTGATGTTTTACGAGCTGTTTGCCATGCGCATAGACTGCCTCTTGCTTTGACATGGATTCCTTGCTGTTACAATGAGGGGGCTGATGATGAAACTACAAGAGTACAAATTAGAGGATGCAACACAAGTTCTGACGAAAAATGCATACTGTGCATTGAGAGTACAGCCTGTTATGTGAATGATAGAGCTATGCAGGGATTTATGCATGCATGTAAGGAACATCATCTTGAGGAGGGACAAGGTATTGCTGGGAAAGCTCTACAATCCAATCACCCATTTTTCTATTCTGATGTAAAGGAATACCACATAAGTGAGTATCCTCTTGTTCACCATGCCCGGAAATTCGGCCTAAATGCTGCTGTTGCAATTAGGTTAAGAAGTACATATACTGGTGACGATGACTATATACTAGAGCTCTTTCTCCCTGTCAATATGAAAGGGAGTACAGAACTGCAGCTATTGCTAAATAACCTCTCCAGTACAATGCAAAGGATCTGCAGGAGTTTGAGGACAGCGTCAGATGCAAAATTACTTGGGATAGAATCTAAGGCTGGACTACAGAATAGGGAAGTTCAAAGCATTCCACCGAGTACATTGTCCAGGAGGAGCTCTGAACAGTCACTGATAGATGGCAATTTAAACTCTGCTGATCAGTTACCCCTGAATGTATCAGATTCAAAGACTACTGGAATGGGTACTAACGGTCCTCTTGACCAGGTACTTTTGGATTTACGCTTGTTAAATTGCCAATGTTGAATCTCAATTTTTCGACACCACTGTTTTTCAGATATGAGATCCTTTCCGTTTTCTGCTTCATAACTTTTGTTATAGCATTTTTGCTTCCTAGAGTACTGATATTATCATAGATTACTTTGATAGGCATAGAGTGACTGTTTCAGATATTAATTTAATAGTGTGTGATTTTATTGAGCTTGTAGGAACTGCTGCTGCTTGTTTCTTTTTTGTCATCTAATCTTTTAAGCCTGGTTTTTGAGTAGCGTTTCAATCAATTTTTAGTTTTTTTCATAAATGAATGCACCGTGTCATTTTAAGTATAAAAATAGCCTATACGAGATATTTTCCCCTAAAATTCCAAGGATAGCAATAGCCTATATGAGATATTTGCCCAGACAATTCCAAGGATTTCCTGTCTAAATATGAGTATACTGCTTTTCTTGATTTGTAACATAATTGCACAAAGCTTAGGCTCCCCCCCCCCCCCCCCCCCCCCCCCCNCTACTTTCTCATTTTGAACAATTTCTTCTTGTAAGATGAAGGATCTAGTTGTTTTAGATCTCCCAGTGGATCTAATCACGAACAAAACGGAATGGTGAAGAAGGCTTTTGATTCACTTTTATCCTATTTATAGTAGGATATTTAAGATTTCTAGTTTTAATAGGTTTTATCTTTTTATTCTAATATCTTGTGTAGAATATGATTTCTTATATTTATTGATTAAAATATGATTTCTAATTTCTTTTATATTAGGATTTTATGTTAGTTTTCTTATTTTAGTTTCTTTATATTAATATGATTAGGGAATAATTTTGCCTATAAATACAAATGCATTTTACACTCTTTGGATAACATCAATTCTTATTCAATATAATCAAAGCAAGATTATTCCAATATCTTTATTAATTATTGTATAATTCTTATTACAAGAATTTCACAAAATGCTTCCACACCAAATTAGTATCAGAGCAAGGTTTGCCCTTGACTGAACGGCTACTTATGGGGGTAGTGATACACATCCTCGCGACGATGGTCGGAGAATTGCAAAATCAACTTTGGTCCATAATTTGGAACGAAGGATGGATATGTTTGAAGACGCAGTTGACAAGAATTTTCTGACTTTAACTGCTAAGAATGTTGATTGCTTCAACAAGCTTAGAACATGGCAATATTTGGCTAGAGAGTTTCCGAGTCCCAATTGAGTTTGAATAACACAAATTATCAAGGATTTGAAGCGTAACAAGATTTTTAGAACACGATGCACCATCAACAACAAAGTATGTAACGTGATAACAAACCATGAGTAGTAAAATTTCATTTTCTATTGAAAAATACTATAAAGATGAGATTATATGTAACGTGGTAGAGATGGATGATTGTCATATACTTGGGATAACCATGACACTATAATGTAGATGCCACTTATATAAGTTGACATAATAGGTGCATATTTTTGGTGGTACGATAAGATCATTTTGGTGTCATGTGATAAAGCAATTTGTGAATACTAGTTTAAACAAAGAGAAAAATTTATAAGGCAAATGATGAGGTTAAAAAAGGTGCAATTCAAGATAATCACAATGTTACTGTTCATGATACTACAATAGAAAAAGAAAAGCATTTGCAAGTTGAAAACTCGAGATTTGTTGATCCCTTATATATGGAAATTGCACTTGAAGCCCAAGATTGAGCCGCACTCCGATGATGAACAAGTTGAAGTTAAAAAATGTCCAACAAGAAAGGAGGAAATTAAATTTTTCAATCATGAAGAAATCAAAGGTGATGCTTGTCAAATTGAGAATAGAAGTTCAATTGACCTTGAAAATTATGGTGGAATAAGCAAGGATTCCCACAACCCAAATGGAAGTCATTGGGTCCTAGAAGTTTGTAAATTTAAGGGTCATGACTCCCCTTCACCTGAAGTTGCAACTAAGGGTCCTACTTGGAGGATGATTGTAAGTGAGAAAGGAGAACTTAATATGAGAACTGAAGATTCCAGAAATCCAAGCTTTTGGTCTAGAGTATACATTCACAACATGGCCAAGTTAGGGAAGGAGGCTACAACAACGTGCCGTGTTTTGTCATCGCTATTCCGCTATTTTGATAATACAATCAATGGCCTGCTGAACATGGGATTGCTCTTCCTGTCCCGAAAGATGTGTAGGTTTTAATGGATGATTTAGTGCTTAATACTTTGCTGTCAATACTGGTCAAGCATCTTGATCATAAAAGTGTACTGAAGCAACATGAAATACAGCTTGATATTGTTATGGCTTCTACTTCCCTTGTTCAACTTGCAAATATTCAGTCATCAGTAGCTACAATGACTGCATTGAGTGATGTTATGAGACATCTTCGGAAAAGTATACATATTCAATTGATGATGCAAATCTTAGTGTTGAATCAGTTACAGAACAAAAAGTTTCATGTAGCATTGGATGACTGTTTCACAGAATTATCATATAGTGGAGATGCAGGCCCAATCCTTGATGTAATGGCTGTGATGTTAGAGAACATCTCAAGCAACTACTATTTTTGCTGTTTATCATACTGCCCAAATTGTAGCTTCTATTCCAAATTTATCCTATCAAAACAATGCTTTTCCAGAGGCTTTATTTCACCAATTACTTCCGGATGGGGTAGAGGGTGACCCAAAGATTCATGCACTTGCTGAGAATAAAGAGATGGACATTTGTTCAATAAGTGACATGGTAGAAATTTTTTAATATTTTCCTCCCGATTGATTGATTTTCTTTTCTTCAACCAAATTTGAGAACAAGTTTTTTTTCAAGTAGGAGAGAATGATATAGGACAATCCTATTATAAATAGGATAAAAGTTAGTTTTTTATAATAAGATATTTAAGATTTCTAGTTGTAATAGATTTTATCTTTTTATTCTAATATATTGTTCTAAGAAGCATCGACGCGGACACTAGTGTCCGACACGCAATTTTTTTAAAAAGTTCCGACACGATAAGTCGTCGACACGTTGATTACAATTTTTTTTTTTTTTT